>JASDQU010738274.1:171587-186179 GCA_032191745.1 Picea mariana
TCATCTGATCGAATAGATAATCAATCCTTGACCATGGATATTGATTCTTGATCATGGCCTTGTTCAATTGACATTAGTCAATGCAGAGCCTCCATAACCCATCCTTATTTCATATGAAAATAATAGGCGCACCCCACGGTGACACACTTGGACGTATCAGTCCCAGGTCCAACAATTCCTTCAGTTGCATTCTCAACTCCTGTAACTCCAGGGTCGACATTTGATAAGGCGTTCTAGCTATTGGTTTAATTCTTAGTTTTAGGTCTAGAGTAAACTCCAATTCACTCTCCGGTGGTATCCCAGGTAACTCCTCTGGAAATATGTCCGCAAAATCTCTCACCACCGGAAGCTATTCTAGACCTTCCACTACTCCCTTCTCGTTTAATTCAAGGATCGCATAAATCTTGTACCCCTTGCGCATGCTCTTCCGTAGTTGCAAGGAAGAGATGAAGCTGAGGGAAACTCCCTGGTTTTGTCCTACAATCACACATATCTATCCCTCATCATCGACCAAGCTCAATCATTTCATCTTGCAGTTGAGTATCGCCTCATGCAATTCCAACCAATCCATACCGATCACAACGTCATAAGATCCTAATATCGTGACATACAAGTTGGACCTGGTGACAAACTCTCCCAAGTTAAGGGTACAACCCATAACCTTTCCTCTAACCTTCTGTTTAGCTCCCGAATCCATATCTATGAAGCTAAAATCATCTTGTTCAACTTCCTTTACCTTAATCCTTTTTAGCGTTGGACCCAAAATGAAACTCTCGGTAGCACTGGGATCTATCAAAATACTAAGGGTTTGGTCAGGGATGATACCCGATGTCTCAAGCACAGTCGACTAGTGCTCTTCCTAGTGGTTATTCACCACTGCATAAATCTAATGGGCATTTCCCATATCTCCCATGGTAGTGGGTCTAGCTGATCTAGACTCTCTAGTCCTCTCCATTAGGCAGTCACGCTGGTAGTGTGGCTCCCCACATGTCCAACACCCCTTCTTTGGTCCAGTAATCCTCATACTCGAAGTAGAAGAATAATTATAAAAATAAGGCCAAACTCAAACTTTTTGACCTAAGTTTCTAGGTAACTTGGTGTGGCGCATATCGAAGCAGCTCCAAAATGAGCCTCGTACTCAGGCACCATGCAACGACCTCGTCACAAGGCATCGAACTCATTGGTCTGATGCTCAATGAATTCCATAGAAACATACCTCTCTTAGAACCGTCCCTTGAAGAGTTCCTATGACACATTGCCAACGACCATGTTCAAAAGGGGCAAGAGTGTCTTCCGCCATAAATGATCACTCTCCTTCAATCGAAAGACCACCATGTGGACCTTCATGCTAGAGGTCGTAAACACGAAGTGCAAAGCACAAGCCTTGCTCTACAACTATGATTCAATGACACCACCATTCGTGACACTCATGGATGCTAGAAATCATCTCTCTCTGATGCCATATGTAATGACCCCACTTCATTACGACTACAAGCAAACAATAGTGCAATTTTTTATTTTTTTTTTATTTTTTGTGTTTGGAAGAAAGGCGACAAGAACGACAGTTAACCACACCACTGATGACAAATGCAAACATGCATTCCAGAAAAACCAACAACTATGACTCCACTCACTAACACAAAGGAAACTGGGTGAATCAAACGTAGAACAACAAGGAGGAACGACTACTCACCCGACACAAAACGGCCATGCCTACAAGCTAAGGGACAACATCCCCATCCCGACGCAACATCCAAACAAAAAGGACTATAACCTCTAGGTGCACGAACCCAATGCTTGAAGGCATTCAACCCATGTGCCATAAAGCAACTTGAAATGCTTGACAACACTCACATAGAATGCACTGACTCCAGCCATGTTCTCGCTCGCCGCTATCCCATAGGGCATGCCATGACCCTGCCATCAGGAATCATGCCTTTCCTAAGTGATAGATGCGTCAATAACCTTGGCACAACATAAGCTATCTGGACCAAGGACTCTAGACAAACTGATGTGCTAGGAACCGAATACCGTTAAGAAAAACCACATCCATACCCCAACAATAGATCGACGAAACACCAGAGGAAGAAGACAAGGGATGATGAAAGACAATACACGAAATTATCCCTAACCCAACCAATCACCCAGTCTAAACCAGTCAATGAATACAATCTATTTTAACATGGGTTCCATTCTAAATGGGGCATGTCAATGTTACAATTAGTCAATAATGCACCCGCTAATTTAACGTTAATACAATCAATCTTGCAAGTCTACGTAAGCAATATTTAAACTATAATTATAAATACCATCTAACCTCCATTATAATCAATTTAGCAATTCTAAAATTGGCAATCTAGTCTTTACTCACCAACCTAATTTTAATCATTAATACAATCTAATTGGGCAATTCTACATTAATCCAAAATCTCCATCCAACTATCCATTAACTTGAATAACAATATTAACAAGCTTAATGTAGGATGTTACTATTATAACACCTAGGAACAATTTAATCTCAACGTGTAGTCTAGCTATACTGACTGAACCAATAATACTAGCTGTCTATTATCATTGAGAAGGAAACTACTAACTACTAAAATCGTTGTCGCAATATAAGAAGGCAATTAACATAGCAGTTACCTAATGATTAAATTAGCAATGACAAGACCATTTACTTAACTGTTATCATAACAAGTAATACAACAATAACAATTTTATTAACATGTTGATTAACATAACAATTAATATAACAGTAAAAAGGCAATTACATGACTGTTAACATAACAATTAATAGCTCAATAACAAGGTGATTTCATACTGTTTAACCATTTAAGTCGCTATGACAATTAATCAAAAAGAAGAAATCTGTTGATGACTAATTCACGGTAGCAAATAACATGGCAATTAATAAGGCAACAATATAGCTTTTATCATTGCAATTAAGATGGTAATTAATAGTAAAAATCAAGCAACATTGAAGGCAAAATGGTGTCCAATCCAACAACCACAGTCAACCATTTAAAGGGGCAAAACGTGGTCACACCAGCAGCAAAACGCAGTCCCAGTTAATGGCAAGTCATTGTGCCATACCTCAACAAGCATAGGCTACCAATGAATGGAAAATCATGGGTATTTAATAGCAAATCAGTCCATCATTTGAAAGCAAAAACGTGGGCATTTAAAACAACAAACTCAATCTCATTTGCAAGAAAAAATGTGGGCATTTAAAAGGATGATTTATGTCTCATTTGAAAGAAAAAATGTGGGCATTGTAAACAGCAAACTCAATCTTATTTGAAAGAAAAAATGTGGGCATTTTAAATGACAAACTCAGTCTCATTTGAAAGAAGAAATGTGGGCATTTTAAAGAGCAAACTTAGACTCATTTGAAAGAAAAACGTGGGCATTTTAAACAGTGAACTTAGACTCATTTAAAAGAAAAAACATTTTTCTATTTCTAGGATACTAATACCAAATGCAAACATGAATCAATTCATTTTCCCTTACCCGAATACCAATAGAAAATGAAGACATGAATCAATTCGTTTTTCCATTGCCAGAATAACAATACAAAATGCAGACATGAATCAATTTGTTTTTCCATTGCCATAATACAAATTCAAATGCAGACGTGAATCAATTCATTTTTCCATTGCCAGAATACCAATACAAATTGCAGACAACAGTAAGAGAACCAAAAGGATCCAATCATCCAAGGACAACAACAGAGGTAGACAACTGATAGGTTCATCCTTTTCTCATATTCTTCACACAGAAAGGTAGGGCGTTGAGATCCATAGGTCTATTAACATTGAAGCAATGAACATAGATCAGGCTCCTGGCCAACTACCCAGGTGATGAATGATGAGCTAGGGATGAAGGGAAAACAACCACAATGGTCACAATTAATACACCACAGGGAGGTCAAGACATTCGGGGGAATGAAGGCCATGGGAGTCAATCAATCATCGATCTAGACTATAAAAATTTCAGTAAAAAATCTAGACAATCAACATACTTACCCAATTAGACAATCAGATCCCAAGCATAAATCCTACAACAATCTACCATACAAAATGAAGAAAGTGTACCATCGCCTGATCACCCACTCTGAGTTGAATTCCCATGTTCTCTATGCATCTCCCTCTTTTCGACCGACAAGACTTCACCGGTACCTCCCAACCAATGCCAGGGGTACTCTTCTTACCCCTTATCTCCCCGAGCCACAAAGGGACCACACATGCTAACCATAGAATCAACTAGATCCCAGCTCGCCTCACAAGGCCAAGCTACCACTCTACACTTGTCTATGTCAATGTAGTAAAACAACATTCCATCAACCCATAATGCCTCATAATCAAAATCAAATGTTTTAATAGCATAAATAATACGGATCACTTGCGAGCAAGTGTCCTCAAAGAATAAGTTCGCTCAGTACGCAAGAGCGGGATGTTACAGCGTTGAGAGGAGGTTTCCATGGATTTCATCACTGAGTTACCAAAGTCTGAAGGAAAGAGTGTCATCATGGTGATTATTGATAGATTGACCAAGTAGGCACACTTTTGTGCACTCTTTCATCCCTTCAAATCTAGTACAATTTCCACCGCATTCATGGAGACAGTTCAAAAGCTACATGGAAGCCCAAAGATTATTGTAAGTGACAGAGATCCCATATTCACTTTACATTTTTGGACATAAATATTTTCTTGATTGGGTACTCAATCGGCTCATATCTCATCCTATCATCCTCAATCTAATGGACAAACTGAGATAGTGAACAAATGTCTAGAAGGCTACCTTCGTTGCTTTGTTTTTGATAAACAAACACAATGGTTCAAATGGTTACCCTTGGCAGAATGGTGGTATAACACTTCCTTTAATACTGCAAAAAAAATGACACCATTTATGGTACTCTATGGATACCACCCTCCTTCCATCACTTCTTCTCTAAAATAAAAATCTAAGTTTCAAGAAGTGGAAGATCACATCGAGCATCAACAACAAGTTCTCCAAATCTTAAAGGACAACCTGACTATGGCACAAAATCGCATGAAACAACAAGCATATCAACATTGTAGTGAAAGAATTTTTGAAGTAGGGGATTGGGTGTTTTTAAGACTACAACCATACAAATAGACATCCTTCAAGAAATCAAATAAGGATAATAAATTATCACCAAAGTATTATGGCACTTATATGGGGTTCCAAAAGATTGGTACTATAGCATACCAATTGGAGTTGCCTGCATCTTCACGAGTACACCTAGTTTTCCATGTTTGATGCTTAAATAAGGTTATAGGTGACAAGATCCCAATTCAAACTATATTTCCATAAATTGATGAGGAAGGTAAAATCATATTGGAGCCTAAAGCTGTCACTAACACAAGAATTTTCCAGTTGAGGAATAGATGCATTCCAAAGTATCTCATTAAATGGAGGAAACTACCAACTGAAGATTCCACTTGGGAACATGAATCTTTTATACAGAAGAATCCATAGTTACTCAAGCATTGTGGACAACACTTGTCTCAAGGGGAGGGGCATGTTAAGCCCTAAATAGTGGAACATTACCCCTTAATTGGGGCATATTACATTAGCAATGTTATTTTATTTATGTTGGCTTGGGTAAATTAGTTGTAATTATACCTACTAGTATCCTATATATACCAAGGAGACATTTTCATTTGGAATCATCTTGTATTTTCACATTTATGTGGTGTATAAGGAGGTTTCCCCCTCGAAGAGGCTTATTATTTTAAATTCTCTCTTTTTCAAGGCATTGAGTACTTATTCTGAGGTTTTTCTATGCTATATGTATATTTGGTTCTTAACACATAACAAATACGCCCATGAAATAATAATTCAAATATTTGCAAGATATTAATTGAATGAGAAAAGAGTATTTATATTAAGACATAATCAATAGAAGTGAATAAGTTACATAATTCCATGTTGGCACGGTTCAGAACTAAGAAACTAAGTTCCTTCCAGTTGGGCCTCCACCACTTCAATCCTCCACCAAAGGAAAGCTCATGTAAGAGAGACAATGAAGTTCTCAATCAATAAGGGAAGAGCTTGGGGGCTGAAAATTGTGTTTAGAATTAAAGGATAAAGGGACGCAGACTCAATGTGAAGTAAATAATTCCTCCAAAGTAACTTTTCTCTCAAAGTTGATTTCTTTTTCCTCTTCTTTGATGCAGACCCCCAACCCTCTATCGACCCTCGAGTCAAGGTCCACTACAGGATCATTCTAATTCCTGCCTTTGAGTTAGATGGACTCTTTGATTCCTTCCTGGAATCTCTTTCCTATCGATCCACAGGTCCTTTTCAGAAGCTCCCTTGTGTGAACAACACTAGGTGCGAGCTCCACCTTATCCGTGCAACCACAGCGCTATGACCAAGGCCTAATCCTAAAGGTTCTTGTCACAGCCCGCAATCTCGCGAGTTCGCGAGTTGAAACTCCTAACTCTTCCTTCCCAATCTCATGATACCCGAGATCACGAAATGGGTATATCTCCCCTCTGTTGATGCCCTCTGTGTGTGACCACCGGCTAGGCTAAGTGCTATCTCCCATCGCAACTTCATGACTTCGCAAGTCGAGGTGTTGAGCCTCTGTTCTCTTCCTGTGCGAAACTTTGAGACTTGAATGTTAGCGAGGTTTGACCTTCCCTTCGCACTTCTCACAAATTTCCACTTCACGAGTTGTAGCGTCGAGCTCCCATTCTCTTATCCCACGAATCCTCGAGACGCGAGAAGTTAATGGAGTGTTGAATCCTTTCACTGGACGACACGGGTCCACTTGTCTATCACCCGGGCCCACGTTGTGGTTCTTCCATGTGTCTCTTCATTCCCGGCTCTTAGCACTTTGTGAATTCTGATGTCGAGAAGAGGTCCTCTCAACCTTCGAACCTCTGAATGCACAATAGGTGATGGGGTTCCTGATCCACCAATCCTCCCATTCTTTAGATCCAATGGCTGTCCTCGCTCCTTGTGATTTCACAACTTCACTACTTGGAGCACCCAATCTTTTGGATCTCACTTTATGAACCTCTGCGTTCATGAGATTCGAATCCTAGACCCCTTCGGCACTTCTCCAATCCTTCGATCACTACCACCTATCCTCCTCAGATGGATGACTCTGATCTTCTTGTGACTTCACCACTCACGAAGTCAAGAGACTTCCTCCTCTAACTCCTGATGTTGGAATCCTTGATAGAGAGGATCTCGTGACACGTGTCCTCCTTCCAATGAACGGCTCAGATTCTTTTGTGACTTTGCCACTCACGAAGTCAAGGTGCTCACCTCTATGAGTACTGGTGCCCCAATATCTGAAACGAATGATTCCATGACAGGCATCCTCCCGCAGACGGACAACTCAGATCCCCTTTCACTATTTCGGGAGTTTTGATGTCGAGTGACTGGACTTTCATCCTCCCGAACCCCGAACTTTCGAACGGAAAAATCCTGAGATGCGATTCTCCTTCGGGACTTTCTCTTTGTTGTTCATGAAGGTTTAACCCCCATGCATCTCCTATTAGATCTAATGGCTGATGGTTGTTCACTCAAGATATGACGGTTCCGATCATCTCTTCCGTGCACTCCTCCTGCACTGCCTCCTAGATGTGGAAACCTTCAACGGTCCATATCTTCTTGGCTGAATCTGATGGCAGTTATGCTCCTCTTGAGCTTATGAACACTTTATTCCTGGACTTGGAATAATTTTCAAAAGACTAAGGCCTCAAACTTGAATTCTTTTCCCTACGAGATCTGCAACTTTGAGTTCTCGCCTGCACGTATAAAAATGATGTCCCTCCCGAGCTTTGAGAACTCTAACTCTTCAAAGAGTTATGTGACTTCTGCACTCCTCGTAGAGTCTTCGCACACACAGTGCTATCTCTTTTGATATTTTCCAGATACTCAGGCCTCTAAGGGATTTTATCATTTTTCCCTTCTCCTTTAGATGGAGAAATTAGATGCCCTCCTGGCTATCCTTCACTCAAGAAACCTCTTGTTGAGTGTTTCAGGGTGTTCAACAACCCTACGAAGATCCTTCAGTGGACTCTTCTCCTGTCTCTGAACTCAAATAGTTCCTTCTGTGTGCTCTGGCACTTACTCAATGCCCTCCTGGTAGAGTCTCAAGAATCCTCAGTGGTTCTTACGTCTTACGAACTCCCAACAGAGTTCTTCCTTTGTGCACTCCTTGCGCTGGCTCAATGCCCACATAAAAGAGCTTTACAGAACTCCCAATAGATTTTTTGTCTTTTTCTGAACTCACAGTAGAGTTCTTTTTTTGTGCACTCCTTGCATCTGTTCAATGCCCACTTGGCAGAGCTTTATAGAACTCAAATAGAGTTTTTATCTGCAACTGTGTTTTGCCTACACAGCCTTGCCTCTTGAGGTGTTCAGCAACCTCACAGACCTTCCCCGAGTTGATGATTTCAGCTTCTGTCTGCACCTGACACATCTTTGTCTGAATCCACAGAGTTCAGAAGTGCTTCTGTGCACTAGTATTTAGAGACCGAACTACTCTGTCACGCCCTCCTGGCATGAAACCACAAAGAACCTCTCAAGCTTGAAAATCAAACAACTCCCTGCAAATGAAAACCTACAACATACATCTATAGCATAAAAAGAACACAGAAAATACATTCACACAACACAAGATTCATGCAGGAAAAACTGTTGTCTTTGTATTAATGGCAAATGCCTGTTTTTACAAGGTGTTCCTGAGCATAGCCTGTAACAAGGTCTCGGATCCCTCTCTTGCACACTCACTCTCTCTTGTGCATACTCTCTTATATTACAACTATCACAAAATGAGATTGTAATTGATCTTTTACATGAGGGGGCTCTTAGAGCGCTTCCCTCCAACCTCACCTACCCTATTCAATTACATTGAATGGGATGTCTAGTCCACAATCTGGATCTAGATCTTAGCCTTCAACATTTAAGGCATACCTACTTCTATGCCTATGCAAAGCACAGCCTCACGACTCAACGACCTAAAAACATTTAATTACATTCAATTTCAAAATTGAAAACGAGGGTTGTGCCTCTCTTTAGCCTTGAATGCACTTGTCGACATGGCCGGCTAGCTGACGTGGACAGATTCTCCTGCATCATACTCCTCAGCTGAAAAATTCATGATATCCTGCTCATGAGCTTCCAGTCTCAGCTGTGTAAATCCTCCTGGATCCCGAATCATCATCTGGAGCTGTCTCCTCGCTCCACTTCCTTATTGCTATTGCTGTTGTTTCTGCTTCCTTTATGCATAGCTACTCCTCGCTAGCATTTTTTTTTGACCTGATCATCAGGTCCTTGATCTTCTCGATCACTTTGTCCAGTTGCTCCAGTGGATGGCTCTGCTTTTGTAGTCTCCTCAGTTGCAAAAATTGACTACAATCGGGTAGATCATCATGATCTCCCATGCCACCTTATTCATCTTTTGTGGCCTTAACTTGCCACCCTGCTGCAAAGTTCATCTCTGCAATCTTCATCACCTTTTCATCTCCCTGGCTGAAATCTCTGAGTGATTCCTCAGAATGCTCCTCTGCCAATACCTGCTCATGGAAGTCACCTGCTGGCTCTAGATTGTTCATCCAATCCTCTAACATCTCTAGCTCCATCTCCCATGGAGTGATCAATCTGCCTGCCTGCTCTTCGACTTCTTCTGCTATCAGCTTCAGTGCTGCAGCTTCCTCCTTTTTAGCTTCATGGCTGAAACTATGGAGCCATTCCTTAGAATGTTCATTCTCTTCTTCTTGGGTAGCCTTGGATATCTACTCCAATTCTTCTCTGATAGTCTCAGCTATCTGTCCTGCTTCTGCTGTTGCTACATCTGCAACACAGATTTCTGCCTCCTCTTGGGCAAATGGTAGGAATATCTAAATTCCCCCAATCATTAGAATATTCCTCAGATCATCCTCTTCTGTCAACTCCTCAGGATAATTCAAACTCACCTCTAAGTTTATGACACCCTCAAATAGTCTCATCTGCTCATCCCTACCCACCTGGCAAATTGGGATTTTCCTGCTACCCTCTTGGCAGTCTATGAGATCCCACAACGATCTCGATCCATTACCCACCTAGAAATGTGAAATTCCCTCGCTGTCCTCATGACAGTCTGTGATATCCCCCAGTGATATTAACCCTTTTCCCACCTGGCAATTGGGAATTTCTGTGCTGCGCTCCTGGCAATCCTTGAGATCTTCAGGTGATTCCAATTCTTCCTCACTATTGAGGCTTCTCCCAGTCTCTGGTTCACATATCTGAACCATCTTCTCTGGTCCATTGAGGTTTTCATCATGCCTCAACCATCCTCTTAACAGCCTGTGTTGTCTTTTAACCATCAACTCCTTGACTGACCATTTTTCTTTAGGCTTCCTCATGGGCCATTCATATACCCATCTCAACTTGGCATTTTGTTGCATCTCAAATGCAATTTCATCAATTCTCACATTCATCTCGGTGAGTTCTTCATCCCATTCAACTTTTCTCATTAGCTCTGGGTCTTTCCTTCCAGCACTCGTATAGCATTTAGTAGCCATCTTATTGTTCCTGTCTGCCCTCCTGGAAAATCTGCTGCTATCACTCTGATCCTGAGTGTCTCCAACCTCTTCCTACAGTCCCTCCTGACTGTCTATGGACTCTTTCCTACATGCAAACAATCCTTATAGAGTTTCAACACTCTGTCTCCTTCTTACTCCTACTACCTGCAGTATACAGACAAAGTATCATCTCTGATACCACTTGATGTGTATTAGAGTTCTCCTTCACCTCCAACTTCCCTTTCTTGAAATCTACAGACAAGATTCAAGCTCTGATACCACTTGATGCAGACCCCCAACCCTCTATTGGCCCTCGGGTCAAGGTCTGTTACAAGATCATTCTAATTCCTACCCTTGAGTTGGATTGAATCTTTGATTCCTTCCTGGAATCTCTTTCCTATCGATCTACAGGTCCTCTTCAGAAGCTCCCCTGTGTAAACAACACTAGGTGAAAGCTCCACCTTCTCTGTGCGACCACAGTGCTATGACTAAGGCCTAATTCCAAAGGTACTTGTTGCAACTCGCAATCTCGCAAGTTCGCGAGTCGAAACTCCTGACTCTTCCTTCACAATATCGTGATACTTGAGATCACAAAATGGGTATAGTTCCCTTTTGTCGGTGCCCTCTACGTGTGACCACCAGCTAGGCTAAGCACTAGCTCCCATCGTGACTTCGCAAGTCCAGGGGTTGAGCCTCCATGCTCTTCCCACATGAACCTCTGAGACTTGAAATTCAGCGAGGGTTGACCTTCCCTTCACACTTCTTGCAACTCGCCACTTCGTGAGTTGTAGCATTGAGCTCCCGTGCTCTTATCCCGTGAATCCTCGAGACATGAGAAGTCAATGGAGTGTTGACTCCTTTCATTAGGTGACATGGGTCTTCTTGTCTATCACCCACTCCCACCTTGTGGTTCTACCACGTGTCTCTTTGTGCCCGGATCTCAGCACTTTGCGACTTGTGATGTTGAGAAGAGGTCCTCTCAACCTCTGAACCTCCAAATGCACGATAGGTGATGGGGTTCTTGATCCAACAGTCCTCTTGTTCTCAAGATCCAGTGGTTTTCCTCACTCCTTGTGATTTCGCAACTTCGCGACTTGGAGCACCCAATCTTTGGGATCTGACTTTGCGAACCTCCGAGTTCACAAGATCCGAATCCTAGACCCCTTCGGCACTTCGCCGATCCTTCGATCGCTACCACCTGTCCTCCTCATATGAACGGCTCTGATCTTCTCGTGACTTCGCCAATTATGAAGTCAAGAGACTTCCTCCTCTAACTCCCAATGTCTAAATCCCCAATAGAGAGGATCTCATGACACATGTCCACCTTCCAATGGATGGCTCAGATTCTTTCACGACTTCACCACTCGCAAAGTCAAGGTGCTCACCTCTGTGAGTCTCGGTGCCCCAATCTTCGAAACGGACGATTCCGCGACACACCTCCTCCCGTAGATAGATGGCTCAAATCGCCTTTCACTATTTTAGGACTTCTGATGTCGAGTGCCTAGAATTTAATCCTCTGAACCCCCAAACTTCTGAGCGTCAAAATCTCGAGATGCGATAATCCTTTGGGACTTTTGCTTTGTTGTTAATGAAGGTTTAACCCGTGTGCATCTCGTGTCAGATATAAAAGATGACGGTTGTTTTCTCGAGATCTCACGATTTAGATCATCTCTCCCATGTGCTCCTCCTGCACTTCCTCCCAGACATGGAAACCTTCAGCGGTCCAGATCTTCTAGGCTGAATCTGACAGTAGTTATGCTCCTCCTAAGCTTATGCACACTTTCTTCCCAGACTTGGAAGAATTTCCAAAATCATAAAGCCTCAACCTTGAATTCTTTTCCTTGCGAGCTTTGCGAGCTTTGCGAATTTGAGTTCTTACCTACATGTATAAAAACACTATCCCTCATGAGCTTTGGGAACTCTAACTCTTCAAAGAGTTCTGTGACTTTTGTACTCCTTGCAGAGTCTTCGCATACATAGTGATATCTCTTCTGAACTTTTCCAGATACTCAGGCCTCTAAGGGATTTTATCCTTTTTCCCTTATCCTTCAGATGGAGAACTTGGATGCCTTCGTGGCTATCCTTTACTCAAGCAACCTCTTGCTGAGTGTTTCAGGGTGTTCAACAACCCTGCGAAGATCCTTCAGTGGAATCTTCTCCTGTCTCTGAATTGAAAGAGTTCCTTCTGTGTGCTCTAGCACTTACTTAATGCCCTCCTGGAAAAGTCTCAAGAATCCTCATTGATTCTTGCTTCTTACGAACTCCTAGTAGAGTTCTTCCTTTGTGCACTCTTTTCACTGGTGCAATGCCCACCTAGAAGATCTTTACAGAAATCCCAACAGAGTTTATGTCTTCTTCTGAACTCACAACAGATTTCTTCTTCCGTGCACTCCTTGCACCTGTTCAATGCCCACTTGGCAGAGATTTACAGAACTCAAAGAGATTTTTTGTCTACAACTATGTTTCACCTAGACAACCTTACCTCCTGAGGTGTTCAGCAACCTCATAGACCTTCTCTGAGTTGATGATTTCAACTTCTGTGCCCACCTGGCACGTCTTCGTCTAAATCCACAGAGTTCAGAGGTGCTTCTGTGAACTGGTATTCAGAGACTGTAGTACTCTGTCACGCCCTCCTGGCATGAAACTAGAAAGAACCTCTCAAGCCTAAAAATCAAATAACTCCCTGCAAATGAAAACCTACATCATACATCTACAGCATAAACATAACATAGAAAAGACATTCACACAACACAGAATTCATGCAGGAAAAACTGTTGTCTTTGTATTAATGGAAAATGCCTATTTTTACAAGGTGTTCCTGAGCACGACCTATAACAAGGTCTCGACTCCCTCTCTTGCACTCTCGCTCTCTCTTGTGCATACTCTCTTCTATTACAACTATCAGAAATTGAGATAGTAATTAATCTTTTACATAAGGGGGCTCTTAGAGCACTTCCCTCCAACCTCACCTACCCTATTCAATTACATTGAATAGGCTGTCTAGTCCACAATCTGGATCTAGATCTCAGCCTTCAACATTTAAGGCCTGCCTACTTCTACGCCTATGAAAAGCATGCCCTCACATTTCAACAGCCTAAAACATTTAATTACATTCAATTTGAAAATCGAAAATGAGGGATGTGCCTCTCTTCAACCTTGAATGCACGCGCCGACATGGCTGGCTGGCTGGATGGCTGACGTGGAGAGGTGCTCTTGCATCATTTTCCATAGGTCGGAATTGAACCATTTATAGCCTTCAAGTGGAACTGAAGGGCTGGTTCAAAACATTTCCAATATATGGAAGGCCAAGGATCATTGATCTCCTATTGTGACATGGAAACCCGACACCATTTTTCATTTTTGGGAACATTTCCCGACGTACACTAGTTGTATTGGTGCAACATGCGTATATCCATGTTGTATAGTAGGAAAGGTGTGTATATGTGGTGTTTTATAGTAGGCAAGGTGTGTATATGTGGAAAAAATGTATTTTTATCTCTCGGACTTGCAAAAAGGGATGAAAAGTCTACACAGCGAAATGGAAAAAGGTCTTCTATGCAAGACTGCATGGGGTGAGACAAATCTTTCTATAACAAAGTTTTATCTTGATTATTTACTATCCATTTAGTTTTTTCTACTGATTTCTTTTGTACATATTTCTAAGACGTTAACACAACTCAAATGGCTCCATTGGGAATATGACTTTACTTAGTTCTAGTTGTTCTTATAGAGTAGAGTAGAATAGGAGTAGTAGTAGTTTAATTTTGTTTGTTTTTTTTTTCATACCAAAATAAAGTAGTTATGGTGATATCCAAGCTACAAATAAGTTATCATCAGGGGAAATATCGGTCTTTATTTTTCATCTTGCTATTAAATACACATAGTAAGTTTTATCTTTAATATTTCATCATTAAGAGTTAATTAATGTTTGAAAGAAACATTTTTGTCAATTAAATTGATGACGATGATGATTAACATCCACTAAGACCTAATTGGTCTATCAGACCTTAAGAGGGTAAGTGATTACTTGTGATTCTTTAGA
>JASDQU010738275.1:6018-23204 GCA_032191745.1 Picea mariana
CCTCGGTTTCTGAACCAGAAATCCATACAACTGTACGGATGTCCCAACAATTAATGCTGTACGGTCTGTCTCGAAATTCATGCCAAAACTATGCTAAGACTCAATTTCTATGCCACTAAATGCTATTCGGCAGCCTTGGAATGCATGCCAATACTCCCAGAAATTGCAACTGCTGTCTCTTTTCTTCAGCTCGACCTCTCTCTTTCTCTCTCTTGTTCTCTCAACAAGAATGCTTGAACTCCTCTTGTTCTCTCAACAAGAATGCTTCAACTTCCCAAGAATGGGTGTGCCCTCTTGCCCAAGTCGACCTCATGAGGGAAGGTGAGGAGTTTTCTAATCTAACGGCTGAGATTAGATTAGATGGGTGGCTGAGATTTGGTGTCTCTTCACTCACCCTCACTTTAATCATAAAGTCACCTTTTAATTTGCATCTCACAAATTAAATGACTAGGACCCACATTCGGCACTTTCTCCCCCTTAGGCGCCTAGGGAAGAGAAACACTTGCCTTGGTACTTTATTTTAAATAAAAATTAAAAAAATATAACCAAGAGTACCATGTGGTTTAAAATTAACAAATTCTACTACAACGGTGTATTCCAGAACCAATCGCCCTGAGTTACACACTTCATATGTGAAATGACATCACGGGTCATTTTGTATGACAACCCTTAACCTATGCATTATATATGCAAATGCACCAGTATAGATATTGATGCTCGACTAACAATGACATACTAGTGCATTATATTTAACACAACTCTGTTTGGTGACTTATGTATGATAGGGAGCACCATACATAATGCATATGATTTTGTTAATAGCATCAATTGCGTTTTCACTTTGTTTTTGCAAGAAAAAACTAATTTTAGTTTTTGATAAATACAAATTAGTTATATATGTTTGTGTTTTATATTTTAAATTCTTTTTATCTTTATATATGTTCCTAAAAAGGATTTTATGTGAATCTTATATGCCAATGATGCCAAGAGAAGTAGCAACAACAACAACCATAAGAAAAGCAATTTATTTCCCAAACTACATATGCAAACACCCACGGTTAAATTTTGTGGAGGTTTTTCTTTGCGAAGGAAAAAACATAGGCCACTCTTCAGTGCCTCTCATAATATAGCACATGGAATATTCAGTGCCTTAGTGCATGGGCGATATCTCCTCCTCCATGGGTCGCTTGAATTTCTCCAAGATACCATCCTCGTCATTTCTGTAGCCATAATATGAACTGGCTTCAATTTGCTTGTAGATCGCATACCTACACCTCCTCTTTTTTTACTCGAGGGGGATTATCGAATAAATCTTTGATGATGGCGAGGAATTTTGTAGCCCCAAAGTATCTGTAACCAGGGCCCTTTCCTATGGCACCGATCACATCAACTTTGTTCCCTTGTAAGTCCATCATCTTGTCCCCTACTTTGGCATAATCAAAACTACCAAGATCTACAATTAGAGCTTCCCAGTGCCCCTTTTCCCTATTCAACAAGAAAGGAGCCTATTGGATGTCTTATTTATAACACTGTTTTAGCCCCAAGAATGACTCAAGCTCCATATTGTATATTTAATAGAAGTTAAGAAGAACATTTGGAAAACAACTGATGATCCATAATCTTTGTCAGCATTTCTTATCATTAAATATTAAGCATTTCCTTTTCCTCAACCTAATCCTCCATGAGATCCTCACCTGTGTACTTATTAATAATCTCATAATGTTTCTTCTTATCCATAACCATGTGCTCGATTTCTTTATCATCCAAAAGGGGAACATGGGAAATAAATCTCGCTCTTTATGCTATTGGTTTCTCTTATCCTACTCTCCCATTTCTTCCACCACATACTCATATTCCACGAATAGGACCGACATAATGGAAATGAAGTCCCCACTCTTGATCGTTACACTGGCCTACCTCTAGATAGAATCAATACTCTAGCACTCCCTCGACACTCTGACCCGCATCTCCCCTTCCACAAGCTGCTCAAATTTCTCCAAGATATCATTCTCGTCAACCCTTTTTACATAACAATTGGCATTAATTCACTTGTAGATCACATACATAGACCTCCTCTTCTTCTCCTTGCAGGGATTATCAAATAACTCTTTTATGTTGGGGAGGAATTTCCCATCCACACTTGTACAATTGGTTGCTAGAATATTTTCACATGACATTTTCTAGAAATCAATTGTACAAGTGTGGCTGGGAAATTCCTCTCTGACGTTAAATATCTATTCGATAAGCCCCTCGAGGTGAAGTATAGGAGGTCTAGGTATGTGATTTACAAGTGAATTCATGCTAGTTATTATGGAAATATGGATGATAAGAATGATATCTTGGAAAAATTTGAGTGGTCTGCGAAGGAGGAGATGTGGGCCAGAGCACTAAGGTAGTGGCAGTTCACCTCATTTTTCACCAAAGGTATGAATCCTACCCCATACACCATTATTACGTTATTTTTGCATAATTGTTAGGAAGGAACTTGTTACTATCAATCACTAACATTGTTGCATAGGAATCTAGTAGCTGAAACATTCCAAGTAGATGCAAGACATGTTTGCTGCAACTCCAAGATGATAGAGTTTTAGGCATGAAGCAACTTGCGGCAATTACGGGTGCAAAACCCAACTACTGCAACTCAAGGTGCATTCGTGATTGATGTAATTCCGAAAAAATAGTTACAACAACAAGCACACTTTTCATGTCGTGACTCTGGAAATAGCTCACCAGCCCAACAGTCATTGCTGAAGTTGGAAATTGGGAGCCAACAGTTGGGAACCAATCTCCACAAGAGAAAGTGACATAAGACAAATAGACAATTACAAGAATTTGTTACCTATCGAATAAATGTATGCCTGCAATTGAAAGAATCATTGCAACCATATGAACATCCGAATTCTCATGGCTATCCATATGATGATTGTATAATTTTAGAACCATACTCGCATTTTATAAAAGCCTTAGCTCCCTAAGATCTAGGGGAAGAAATTATTCTAGAAATTACATTTTTCTATTGTATCTTTCAACTTACGACAATATAAATTCGGTTCAAGATTTCTACTTGCGCATTGATGTATTGATTGATCATGTGATTATGGTTCCTTAATACATAACCTTTCTTAAGGGGGTAGGGTCCCCTCCTTAGTCAGGTACTTCCTGTAATGATAGTGTTAGAATTACCATTTTACTTCTGTTTAGATATTTTATTGTGTATATGCTTTCAATTGCTGTAATTATAGGTCTATAACTTTATTAACATGCTTTGTATGTTTTCTGGCTTGTGATTGCTCTAGAATCATAGTGTAATTCTCATATTTCTGAATTGTCTTTCGGTCTACTGTCATTTCTAGTATACAAAATAGTGTTACGATTTATGAGTGGCGTTGTAAGTTCAATAGTTTACAACGTCACAATCGATCTACACTTTTCATTGCTACAATTTGTGTCTCTTCAAGTTTTGGTTATAAAAGAATTTAGTTTATGCGATTCACATTGTTGTAACTTAGTAATATTTCTTTTTGTGCCGCAACTCCATTGCTGCAACTCACATTGCTGCAACTGTAATTAAAATTGCACTCAATGTGTTTCTTGTCTGATTCTCTTTAGGTTCAGTCTCTACAATTTTATATTGATGTTATTGGATTAATATTGAATGAACAAACACTTAATTGTTGCAACAACACTAGACTTTAATTATGTTCAATCAAGTCACCAATAGACCATAAGCTTCATTTCTAAAAGAGTGATTTTAATTATGCAAGTGTGATTTCAATTTCGACAAGAGTGATTTCAATTTTCACAAGAGTGATTTTAATTCTTGCAAGTGTGATTTTAATTTATGCAGGAGTGATTTTAATTCCCGCAAGTGTGATTTTAATTTCCGCAAGAGTGATTTCAATTCCTGTAGGAGTGATTTTAATTTCAACAAGTGTGATATTAATTTCCTGCAAGTGTGATTTCAATTCTCGCAAGTGTGATTTAATTTCTCCAAAGCAACTTAGACGTTAGCATCGGTTGGTGACTTAATTAAGTATTATGATTCTTTAAATTTTGACATTAAAGTGCTACAACACCATAGTAAACACAATGTTCTTCTTGCATATATTGATTATTAAATGTACAACTCTTCATTTTATTACTAAGGTAATTAGAAAATAATTGAAAGTTTCGTCATTTTTGGTGCTCTTGCCGAGAAACTGTCAAAAGAAAGTAGTGTTGTTTCTTTTGTGCGGATTTTTCTTCATTTCACTAGAACAAATGTTATGATTTCATTTAATTTATTTGTAGGATGCTTTTCTAGGTCTTTTCTATGCCCAAATATCGATATCAACAGGGTAGATTTATTAGCTTTTAAAAAAACCTCCAAAACTGTAATATCCCTAGGACAAACCCAATTGTAAATGTAAATGAAATGTACTTAAGTTGGTGAATTGTTTGATATAATTTTTGTATGCACCTTTCATGGCATAGTGTGCACATGTACTACACAGTAAAATGATGAAGTGTGCACATTCCGGGATACTGCGCGCATCAACTGAAGTGCGCACGATTTTGAGGCCAAGGAGCCTTTATGTATATGTTGTGTTTTATAGGCTGGTGAGCCAGTTTTGTGATGATTAGGACATAGATCCTATATGTTAAAGTCCAGTGAGCCTATTTTTGTATATGTCTCATCATTAATATAAAATACATCGCTGCGCACAGATCGACCACGATAAACAAGTATGGGGGACTAAACTCCACTAGTTAAGGAAAGGGGAAAGATAAAAGTTAATAAAAAGGGGCTAAGCTAGGGAGCTTAAGCCAAAAAGGAATATTATATTAATATTTATTAAAGTATAAAGTATGAATAATTATTTTATCCTAAGTTCCAAAGTTGGAGAGAAGTGGGAAAAAGTAGCTCCCAACATGACAAGTGTCAAGTTGGGGACATGCATACATATTGTTTGGACTTAGTTCATTTTCCTATCATTCCTTCCATCAAGAGTCATGCAGTCAACCATAACATGATCTTTCACTCACACAGTGAGCTATCCTCCGTACTTTCCTATCATGATAATCAAACCTATATCCATACTCATACCTATTTTTGTACCTGGTTAGCTTGGGAGTTGGATTGAAGAAGTAGGTTGTCAGGCCCGTGGGATATTGAAGAGACAGGTTGTCGGATCCGTGAGCAATTTTTCTCTAGGTGAGAGAATTGTTTGGAATTGATTTCCTGAAGGTGCTAAACTGCAGCTATAGGGCTCTGAGACTTCTTGTCCGACCTGTTGTTGAGGCTCGGAAAGGAAATGGGGGAGCCGAAGGACTGTTGAGCAGATAAGGGGCACAATTATTGGGGTGGGAAAGGCATGTGGGGAATGAGGGACTGGAGGCTGTTAGTTTGAGTTGGCACCTATGACAAAGTCTTTCCTATTGTCTGAGATAGTCAGCCTGGTTAGGAATCCCTTTACCTAGGTGAAGTTTAGTCCCAGCTTGCAGGTGATCCATTGCTGAGAGTGATGAGTAGTGTGGTCTAAGGCTGGGAGGTTCGTGGAAGGTCTACATGCAGTTGGTGATATTCTTCCTAAGATAAGTGTCAACTGTGTGACAAATTTACATGTTGCATTATTATTTACGTGTTTATTTTTATCAGTTTATCCTATGTGTGGATTATAAATGTGTTTATATTTATGTGTATTTCTTGCATATCTTGCATGTATATGTTTACTGCCATTTCCGTATGAATCTGTGCAATTACACTATGTATTTGTCTGTTTACGTTTTATATATAAATTTCTGCAAGACTTTTGTGTGAATATGTTTTAATTGCATGTATTTCGAAAACTTTATGTGTGGCATAGCTCAGTTGGATGTTGGGTATGTTACAACATGGTATTAGAGAATAAAAGTGTTTTTTGGGTATCATGGCTTGACATGGGTGGTCGAGGATGTTACAATATGGTATCAGAGCTTCAATTTTCAACACTGGGCCTGGATGGGCCGAGCAAGTTGAGTTGAAGAGAAATTTCACAGAGGATTAATTTCGAAGTGGCCAAATTTTAAGTTACAGAGCGTCTATAGTAAAAAGTAACAACAATTGTGCGAAATTGGGAAAAAGCCCCAATTTCTGTTGTTAAATTAATGGGAAAATTGAGAAATTCAGCCATGTGGTGAGATATTATTGATTTAATATCTGTTCTAGAAAATTCAGACCTGGAATTGGTCAAATTTGAAGTTACAGTGAAGCCATGACATTTGGAGCGAGATTAGTAATTAAAATTCTCAATTCGTGACTTGAGTTTGAGAAACATTCGTTCCATAAATGTCAAACTGCAATGATTTGTTGTTGCATAGGTTGAACTGGTGTTATCGGGGTGAAATTAAACAAATTTCACAGTTGCAGAATGTCTATGGTAGAAATTGGAAAAAAGTTAAGCAAAAGCCTCAATTTCTGCAGCGGAATTCATGAGGAATTGATGCGCATAAAAATGAATGTGTGCAGGTGGGTGCAATAAAAGTGCATGATGCGCAGTAAAAAAACTTATGATATGTAAAAATATTGGCATTCTGGTGCACGCAGTAAATTTTGTCACAATGCGGAAAAATTTTGGTGTGTGGGTGCGCGCACTAAATTTTGATGTCGTGCGGAAAAATGTTGGTGTTCGGGTGCATGCGCTAAATTTTGGCATTGCGTAGGAAAATGTTGGTGTGCGGGTGCGCATGCTAAATTTATCATTGCGCGGTGTGCATATGCATAATAAGGTGCACATGATGTGCACACACATAATAATGGTGCGCGTGGTGTGCGCAGTATTGGTAGAGCACAGAGGAATTTTGTTGGTGTGTGCGCAATATGAGTATATGTTGACACGCGACAGTTTAGTTAATGGTGCACACAGACTATTGGCGCGCAGTGGGGGCGTAGTAAACTTTGGCATAGTGCAGTGCGTAGAGTGAAATGTGTGTGGAATATCATCGCGAGATACAAAAATTGTGCGCAACAGGTATTAGTACCAGAACTAAAACTACACGCTGTGGATATTGGCGCGCAACACAAAAGTAGTGCGCGCTAGTTATTGGCGCGACAGAGAAGTGATGCATGGTAGTTATGGATGCGCGGAGCATGAATTACCTTGTGGTGTTACTGTGCATGATATATATGAGTGTACAGGTTGAAATTTGTGCATGAAAAATCATTTGGAGGGTGACCAACAACATAAAACCAACGATTTTCTACGACGTTTTATATCATTTGAACATCATCTTTTTGCAGTGCATTTTTGAGGCCCTTAACAATTGTTTTTTAGCTACTCAAAAACCACAAGAACATAGTGTACCAAGGTACACTTCCTCTCTACAACACAA
The DNA here is from genome assembly GCA_032191745.1 of Picea mariana. Classification (NCBI taxonomy): domain Eukaryota; kingdom Viridiplantae; phylum Streptophyta; class Pinopsida; order Pinales; family Pinaceae; genus Picea; species Picea mariana. The sequence continues at coordinate 13,369 of JASDQU010738275.1, forward strand.
ATAAAAGAGCTGGGAGAGAGCTTTCTAATGGTGTAAACCATTCATCAAACAGAGCTTTTATTAGAAATTTACAACACAAACAATAGAGGGTAAATTTTAAGACCCATCTAACTTCAAAGAGACATAACTTTTTGCTCTGGAATCAGATTGAGGCACAAGAGCATTCAATGGAAATATATTGAACCATAGAATACACTCCTATAGCTGATATAAATTTATAGGCATGTTAAAAATGTTTAATATGGAAAAGAGGGTACCTGTAGCATTCCATACCAAAAACACGAATTGGCCTAGAACTTCAGCAGGCTGTAACTAGCAGCCCAGAACCCAGAAAGAGGTGAAACTTGGACAGACTATCCAAAATATGTATATGAAGAAACCCAATTGAGATCATATGAAAAATATGATGGATTGGGTGTGAAAATGCATAATTACAACACAGAGTTGCGCCAAGTTGAAGTATGAACAGAAAAATTAATGGGCAATTTTCAAATAACCACAACTTTATGCTCAAGACTTAAAATTGAGCATGGGAGTAGGAGTTCGAAAGGTATTGGACAATATAATATAATTATTCACCCATAAAATTGATCTGGGCATTGAAATTTCCAGGAAATCAGAAGAAAGAATTCTGATATACTATTGAACCAGAATGGTTCATATATTTTCATGAAATTGTTGAGTCAGTTAACCTGACAAAGTTTTGTTGGCTGCACATTTTTTAGAGTTAAAAACAAATAGATCAAATCAATATCATCAAAGAGTCCAGAGGAATGGAATATGCACAGGGGAATTACATCTAGGAAGACGAGATCAGAGGGATGGATGTACATTTGGGCATTGAAGGAACAAATTCCAATGGACATGGAAAAGGAAGGGCTGAAAACATGAATATGGTGGAGACCATTAAAAATTTGCAGAGGGATGTCCAAAGCCATAAAGATGATAATGAAAGGATTATGAGAGACAAGGAGAAACAAGAGGACTTCAACATGAAGTTAATTCAAATATTTAACAAAATAAAAAAGAAATTGGATAAGGAGAGTGGCTCAAGCAAATCAGGAAGTCACAGGTCTCCTGATGAGAAAAGAATAACAAGAAGTGTTAGCAGACATCATCGTCACTCCCCAAGGAATTCCCATAAGAGAGCACACAATAGCTCAAGTCCATCCCCTATCAGGAAGCATATGACTTTTGTGGTGGATGAGCTACGAGGAGAAATGAAAAAAATCAAACCTCCTACATTTGATGGTGAGCACAAGAAGGATGAAGATGCAGAGACATGGATGTTGGGAATGACAAAGTATTTTCAATTTCATAATTATTTTTCTCATGCAAAAGGAAGAATTTCCAACTATAAACTCAAGGGAAAGGCATCCATGTGGTGGGATCATCTTGTACAGGTGCATCACATTAAAGAGAGAAGTGTTACTTGGAGATAATTCAAGAAGTATTTTGAGAAGAAATACTTGACTAAGAGATACCATGACAAGAAAATGAAAAATTTCTTTGAACTCAAGCTTGGGAGTATGACCATATATGAATGTGAAAGAAGGTTTTTAGAACTGCTGAAGTATGTTTCTTTCATCAAGGATGAAACAATTAAGATTCAAAGGTATTTGAGTGGATTTCCATCATTCATCAGTGAAAAAATACAATATGATGATACCAAGACATTGGAGGAGACCATAAGGCTAGCTAAATGCCTATATGATTATAAAAAAACAAGGCCAAATTTCCAAAAATCTTGGGAAGACAAAAATAAATTCAAGATGGATCAGAGGAAGAAGGGAAATAAGCCACCATTCTTTAGAAATAATCCTCAGGGACAACCAACTTCTAGAGAACCCAGAACGATTGAGACAGGGGGTCAAAGGCCAAGGCAACCACCTATTCAATGTTGGGGTTGTAAAGGAGATCATATGTTCAAATATTGTCCTCACAAAGGTGAAAAAGTGAGGACTGTTCACAATGTACAACATGCTGAAACAATGGAGGACATGGGAAAAAATGTACGAAGTATCTATGCAACCCTGGACAACAAGAAAGCAAAGTATCATTCACATATGATTGAAGTGGAAGGTATGATCAACAACCAAACCATTGCTATTTTAATTGATTCAGGAGCTAGTCATAGTTATATAGATCCTAAGATGGTGGAAAGTTTGCATTTTCCAAGAAGAAAGCATGGAAAATCTTGGTTGGTGCAGTTGGCTATTGGAGCCAAAATAAAAGTTAATGAGATGGTTAAGTCATGGCTTATAGACATGAATGGACTAAACACGAGGGAAGATTTGAACATCTTGCCTTTAGGTTCCTATGACTGTTTAATTGGGATGGATTTTTTAGACCAACATCATGCTATCCTAGACTATCATAACAAGACATTTACTTTCTTGTATGAGGAAGGGAGCCTAAGAAAAGTGCAGGGAGTTCCCAGGGAAGTATCCATCAGAGAAATTTCAGCATTGTAGTTGAATAAATGTTACAGAAAAATGTGTCAAATATTCACAACTCATATGGAAGAAACACCTAAGGATAAGGTGCCAAATTTGGTAGATCATGAAGTCCTGGAAGATTTTGAAGATGTTTTCAAGGAGGTACCAGGACTACCCCCAAAGAGAGACATTGATTTCTCTATAAATTTAATGCCTGGAGCAACTCCAGTGTCAAAGACGCCTTACAAAATGAGTACACCAGAGCTGAAGGAGTTGCAAATGCAGCTTGAAGAACTTTTGAAGAAGGGGTATATATGCCCAAGTGTGTCACCTTGGGGTTCCACAGTCTTGTTCGTGAAGAAGAAAGATCGGACATTAAGATTGTGCATTGATTTCAGACAGTTGAATAAAGTGATTGTGAAGAACAAGTATCCTTTGCCAAGGATTGATGATCTCTTTGATCAATTGAAGGATGCAAAGATATTTTCAAAGATATATCTCAGGTCAGGATACCATCAGGTAAGGATTAAGGAGGAAGATATCATCAAGACCACCTTCAAGACAAGGTATGGTCATTATGAGTTCTCAATGGTGCCATTTGGGTTGTCAAATGCACCAACTGTTTTCATGTGCTTAATGAACAATGTTTTTTGAGAATATTTAAACAAGTTTGTCATTGTATTTTTGGATGACGTTCTTGGATATTCCAAGTCAGAAGAAGAAAATGAGCATCATTTGATAATGGTGTTTCAAGTATTAAGGGAGCATCAATTGTATGCAAAATTGAGCAAGTGCTCACTTTATCAGAAGCAAATTCATTATTTGGGACATATCATTTCAGAGGATGGGATAACAGTGGATCCTAAGAAGACAGAATCCATTAGAGAATTGTCAGTTCCAAAGAATGTGTCAGAGGTCAGATCATTCATGGGCCTTGCAGGATATTATAGGAGATTTATTGAAGGATTCTCAAAGATTGCACACCCAATCACTTCCTTGCAAAAGAAGGGTGTGAAGTTTCAGTGGACATTGGATTGTGAAAAGAGTTTCCAACACTTAAAACAATTATTAACAAGTGCTCCAATACTAAGTATTGCAGACTCAACTGAAGACTTCATTGTATGCACAGATGCATGTAAAAAAGAACTTGGTGGATTCCTCAGTCAAAATGGGTTTGTTGTATGTTATTAATCCAGGAAGTTGAAGGAGCATGAAAGACAGTATGCCACTCATGATTTGGAGTTGGAAGCCATAGTGAATGCCTTGAAAAAATAGATACACTACCTCACGGGGAAAATGTTTGAGCTCATGACATATCATAATTGTCTGAAATATTTATTTGATCAACCAACTCTAAATTCTAGGCAAAGAAGATGGTTAGGATTTCTTAGTGAATATAACTTTGATATAAAGCATATAAAGGGGAAAGATAACAAACTGGTTGATTCACTCACCAGAAGAGTGCATGAATTGCATTATACAACCATTAGAATGTACCAATCATATTTGAAACACATAATTTTGGAGGCTACAAATTTAGATTTGCAATACAAGGAATTAGTGGAAAAATTACAACAAGGTAATTTGCAGCAGAAAATTGAAGAATACAAGCTAGCTAATGATGAAATTCTCATGTACAGGGGCATAATTTATGTACCAAATTCCCAGGAATTGAAAAATATGATACTGAGAGAAATGAATAATGTACCTTATGCTGGGCACCCAGGTTATTAGAAAACTATTGTAGCTATCAAAAGACAATATTATTGGCTAGGCATGAAGAAACAAGTTGTTGATTTTATTGCCAAATGTTTGGAATGTCAAAAGGTAAAGGTTGAGCATAGAAACCCAGTTGGTTTGCTACAACCATTACCCATTCCTAAGTGGAAATGGGAAGTTGTAACGATGGATTTCATCAACAAACTGCCTAGAACAAACAAGCAACATGATTCTATCACGGTAGTGGTGGATAAGCTTACTAAATCTGCCCATTTTATTCCAGTTAAGCTCATTCACAAAGCAACCAAAATTGTCTATGTTTATATGAGAGAAATTGCTCGATTACATGGCATATCCAAGAAAATTATGTCTGACAGAGATCCAAAATTTACCTCAAATTTTTGGAAAGGATTATTTAATGGATTTGGAACAAATTTGAATTTTAGCACAGCTTATTATCGAGAATCAGATGGACAAACAGAGAGAGTGAATCAAGTGATTGAGGATACGTTGAGGATGTATGTGGTGGATAAACCATCAAAATGGGAAGAGTACCTACACTTAGTAGAGTTTTCTTATAACAATGGGTACCAAACATCTCTAAAGATGAGCCCATTTGAGGCACTTTATGGCAAAAAGTGAAACACACCGGTAAGCTGGGATAACGCAACATATAGAGTAGTAGTTGGGCCATATTTACTCATGGAAATGGAGGAGAAAATGTTGAAAATAAAACAAAATTTAAAGGCTTCCTAAGACATGAATAAAAGATATGCTGATAAGGGCAGAACTCACAGGGAATTTAAAGTTGGAGACCATGTATTCTTGAAAGTGAAAGCCAACATAAGTTCCCTGAAGTTGGGAAATTGTTCAAAGATGGCAGCTCGCTATTGTGGGTCGTTTGAAATCCTAGAGAGGATTGGTCCAATAGCTTATATGATTGCATTTCCTGCATCTATGTCTATTCATAATGTATTCCATGTATCATTGTTCAATAAATATATACCCAATGCTAATCATGTTATCGATTGCAATGTGATTCAGGTGGAGCAGGAAGACACTTTCCAAGTGCATCTGATACGCATTCTGGACCGGAAAATCAAACATCTCCGAAATCGATCCATAGGGCTTGTAAAGGTCCAATGGACCTAGTACGGTCTCGAGGATGATACTTGGGAGCATGAGGATGTAATGCGGGTAGAATACCCACATCTTTTTGAGGATTGTTGAAATTTTGTTGTATATGTGTACATATGCACTGAGGACAGTGCATAAATAAAGGGAGTGGATTGTAATATCTCTATGTCGAACCCAATTATAAATGTAAATGAAATGTACTTAAGATGGTGAGCTGTTTGATATCATTTTTGTATGCACCTTTCATGGCATAGTGCATGCATGTACTGCGCAGTAAAATGATGAAGTGTGCACATTCCAAGATACCGCGCGCATCAATTGAATTTCACACGATTTTGAGGCCAGGTAGACTTTATGTATATGTTGTGTTTTATAGGCTGGTGAGCCATTTTTGTGATGATTAGGCTGGGGAGCCTAGATGTTAAAGGCCAGTGAGCCTATTTTTGTATATGTTTCATCATTAAAATAAAATACATCGCTGCGCGTAGACCGACCACGATAAAAGAGTATGGGGGACTGAAATCCACTAGTTAGGGAAAGAGGAAAGCTAAAATTTAAGAAAAAGGGGCTAAGCTAGGGATCTTAAGCCAAAAAGGAATATTATATTAATATTTCTTAAAGTATAAAGTATGGATAATTATTTTATCCTAAGTTCCAAAGTTGGGGACAAGTGGGAAAGAGTAGCTCCCAACATGACAAGTGTCAAGTTGGGGACATGCATACATATTGTTTGGACTTAGTTCATTTTCCTATCATTCCTTCCACCAGGAGTGATGCAGTCAACCATACCATGATATTTCACTCACACAGTCAGCTATCCTTCGTACTTTCCTATCAGGGTACCCGAACTTGTATCCATACTCATACCTATTTTTGTACCTGGTTATCTTGGGAGATGGATTGAAGAAGCAGGTTGTAAAGCTCGTGGGATACTGAAGAGGAGGGTTGTCAGGCCCATGAGAAATTTTTCTCTGGGTGAGAGAATTGTTGGGAATTGATTTCCTGAAGGTGCTAAACTGCAACTACATGGCTCTGAGACTTCCTATTTTTCCTATTGTTGAAGCCCAGAAAGGAAGTGGGGTAGTCGAAGGACTACTGAATAAAGAAGGGGCACACTTTCTCGGGTGGGACAGGAATGTGGGGAATGAGGGAATGTAGGTTGTTAGTTTTAGTTGGTACCTGTGGCAAAGTCTTTCCTTTTGTCTGAGATAGTCAACTTGGTTAGGAATCCCTTTACCCAGGTGGAGTTTAGTCCTCGCTCAGGGGTGACCCACTGCTGAGAGTGATGAGCAGTGTGGTATAAGGTTGGGAGGTTTGTGGAAGGTCTGCACATAGTTGGTGATATTCATCCTAAGATAAGTGTCATCTGTGTGATAAATTTACATGTTGCATTATTATTTACATGTTTATTTTTATGGGTTTATCCTATGTGTGTATTATAACTATGTTTATATTTATGGGTATTGTCTGCATATGCTGCATGTATATGTTTACTGTCATTTTCGTATGAATATGTGCAATTAAAATATGTATTTGTCTGTTTATGTTATATATATAAATTTCCATAAGAATTTTATGTGTATATGTTTTAATTGTATGCAGTTCGAAAAATTTATGTGTGGCATAGCTCAGTTGGATGCTGGGTATGTTACAACATGGTATTAGAGAAGAAAAGTGTTTTCTAGGTAGCATGGCTCAACATGGGTGGCTGGGGATGTTACAAAAACGTTTACAATGTAGGTCAATCAAAAAAGGGGAAGGAACAACATCAACTGAATTACTTATCACCCACAACAAGTTCTCGTTCCAAAAATAATCTTGAAGAATATCCTCGGGTATAAGAGACCGTGCAAGGATATTTGTACATTTATATCCCATTGTCAGAGGAGTAAATTGACGAGCAATATCATTCTAAAGAGTTCCTTTTTCCCGAGGAACCTTTAGAAACATAGGACAACCCTAAAAAATAAATGGCACCCGAAATTGTCAAGGAGGAACCCACAACTTTCGGATCCCCAATCAAAGAAATCAATGAGGAGACAAATATGAAGAACATCCCTCATTCCACCTTGCTGAACTTTCATGGGCTATCTAAAGAATATCTTGATACCTTTGTCTTTGATTTTGACGTGCTTTTTAGAAGCTATGACTATGCGATAGATGCCCATAAATTGAAGATCTTTCCTGCCACACTTAAGAGCACTGTGTTATGATGGTTCATGGGCCTCAGAAAGGAAAACATTCGTCCATGGGACCAAATGACAAAGAATTTTCTGGAATAATACCAAGACTACTGAAAGGATAAGGAAATAAGAAAGGAATTTTTTAAGATGATGCAACATGAAGATGAGAGCTTGGAAGGACTACGTTGATCGATTCACTTACAACCTACAAAGGGAAAAACAAGCAGACTTGGCTCCTAAAACATGACGTGTAATATTTCTAAGAGGAATTCGAGATTATTTTATAAAAATCCTCAACCTTATGGGTGGGGGAGATGTCTCTCAGTTGGAGTACGATATTATCTTCTAAATTTTCTGTAAGTATTCTAGGGGCACATCTAAAATGAGCAAAGGGACAAGAGATATATTGGAAAAAGTTGGGAATTGGGAACATGTTAGAAGATTTTAAGATAGTTTTACTTAGTTCCATGATCTCCCAACTAGATACACTGCAAAAAAAGAAGAAATACGGGGAAATAGAATGAGCATTAACTATCTTTTCCCGAAGTGTGGGACAAATCATCCAAAGTGAGAATCTCTATTGGATCAGATTGAGGTTTTCGGGATATGCAGTGAGGACCATGCTACGCATAATTTTCCATCGCTTCTTGGATTAAAGTTCTTATATAAAAAATATGAGGATCTAGAACAACTATGTTATGTCTCTAAGAAGAAACCATGGTAGCCTAAACCTCAAGGTATGATCCAAGACCAATCACAATATTTCAATTCATAGTGGACTAACCCTTCAATGAAACATGCTTATAAAGCATGAATAATTCCTACTCAACAATGGGTATCTCCCCCTCCCGATCAGCTATTGAAATAAGGTTGGAGAAACCCCACCATGGGAGGAACCCAACAACTTATGACAAAACCACCAATGCAAATTCTTCCCCCAACTCAGATGCAAGCATCTACATCCACCCCTCCTTGAATGAAATTACCTGCATAACCCATACCTAACCAAAATAATAGGAGGCCATCCCAACCAGTGCAAGCTGCTGAACTTGCAACCTACCCAACTTACCCAATCTCTTCCCTATATTGTAACGATATTCACCTTAGATCTAGGAAGAATCTAACCAAGGACCAATCTTGCATTAACATTGAATGTTTAAATGAGGAGGTCCCAAGTGAAGAATTAGAACAAACAATCTCAGGAACCTTCAAAAACCAAAAATACCCACCCTTTACTTTGGGACCTAGCCTATCCTGAGAGAATAAATCAAGACAAACTTTCTATACAACTCGAGTTAGATTTTTTAGGAGAAATCAAGAATGTTTGTGTCAAAATACCATTATTTCAAGCCATTAAGGACATACCTATTTATTCAAAAGAGGTAAGATAAATGTTTTTGAGGAAGCCTGGTAGGAAACAAAAGGATACCCAAATTGTTCACGTCATGGGGAAACTGTCATATCTAATGATGGGGGGATTTCTCGCCACTAAGTATTCTAACCTTGACAGCCTAGTCGTTAATGTGCAAATCAATAATACACTTATTACTAACACGTTAATTGACTTAGGGGCCATCATCAATGTTATGACATGCAAGACCATGCAATCCTTAGGACTTACAAGCCTTATGGAAACCCCCACTATACTTCAAATCACTGATAGATCCACTATTAAACCAGACTGAACTCTAGAAGATGTAGTGATATTTGTGGATTCATGGGAATATCCCGCTAAATTCATGGTCATACAACCTAAAACCTCTCTGGGTAGGTATCCTCTAATCCTGGGACAACCATGGTTGGCCACTGTCGATTCTTATATCAGTTGTCGATCAGACAACATCAATATTTCCCACAACACTTATACCAAAAAATTAACTCTCTACCGTCCTTCCAAACCCAACATAGACCTAGAAACACCACTTTGGGTTAATGGATAAGAAAGTGATGAATAAGGGGAATCCGATTAAGTCCTATCCATAGATCAATACCTGGCCATAAGAGATATAACTGAGTGCCATAAGAGATATAACTGAGGATGACGATATCAATGATTTTATAGCTTCCTCCTCTTCCTCATAGAACACACATCTTCTTGAGCATATTATGAAACCAGAAACTCAACTTTCCTTAGCTTCCACAAGAATCTCACTCATTGAATACAAACTGATACAAGAAAAATACCAAGGATCCCTTATAGAAACCATATAAATTATCCCGAGGAAAACCTTGAAAATAAACCAGGGATAAACCGAACAAAAAAAGGAGTGATTGGTTTAAGTGCTCAGAAAGCACAATGATGCCTTCACTTGGGATTACTCAGACATGAAGGGAATCCACCTTGATCAATGTACACATC
>JASDQU010738275.1:23246-35706 GCA_032191745.1 Picea mariana
TATATATATATATATATCAAGGAAGGCGTCTGACCCGTTTGTTAACCTCAACGCCGGATGAACCTGGCTATGAAAGACATAGTCAAAGAGGAGCTACATAAATTGATTATAGCTAACTTCATCTATCCCATTTATGATATCCAGTGGGTCTCCCATCTTTTCATGGTACCAAATAAAAATGGTAAATTGAGTATTTGTGTAGATTATCGAGAATTGAATAAAGAAACACATAAAGATCACTTTCCGTTACCATTTATTGACCAAGTCCTAGATACGCTCACTGGAAAGAAGTAATTCTCTTTCCTTGATGGTTTTAGTGAATACAACTAGATCCAAATCACCCCAGAAGACCAAGAGAAAACAATATTCACATGTCATTGGGGAATATTTACCTACCGTATTCTACCATTTGGCTTATGAAACACCCCCACCACCTTTCAACGAGCCGTTATAGGTATATTTTTTGATCTCGTTCATGACTAGGTGGAAATATATATGGATGATTTGAAAACATACGAGGACAAATTTGATGAAGCATTAGCCAATCTAGAAAAGACGTTAATCAGGTGCAAGGAGTTAAATCTTTCCCTAAGTAATGAAAATTGTTTTATGATGGAAACTGATGGCATCGTACTGGGGCATCGCATCTCAGAAAAAGGTATTCAAGTTGATCATGAGAAAATAAAGGTAATACTCAATTTTCCAACTCCAACTTCACAAAAATTGGTACCAATATTTATAGGATATGCTGGTTATTACTGTGGATTCATTGAAAACATTTCATGTATTTCTCATCCATTATTTTCCTTAGCAAAAATATTGAGTTTGTATGGACAGAGACATGCTAGCATGTGCTTGATGAATTAAAAGTCAAATTATTTGAAGCTCCTGTACTAAGGGGGGATGATTGGACCCTCTCGTTCCACATTTCTATAGATGCATCTGACATAACTATCAAAACATTCCTCAGACAACTCGAAGGAAAAGACCCATATGCAATCTACTATTTCAGTAAGAATTTCTTTCACGCTGAATTAAATTACACGGTAATTGAGGAATCATTTCTTGTTGTTATTCATTCAATCAAAAAGTTTAGAGACCACATTAATGGAAATCCTGTAATTATGCATACTGATCATCCTGCTATTAAATATTTAATGAACAAACCAATCACAAACATCAGGGTTGCTAGATGGCTGCTTTTATTGTAGGAATTTGAAATTATGATTTTAGAAAAACCAAGAAAAGATAATGTAGTGCCTGACTTTGTTTCTAGAATAACATCTAATGAGAATGAACTTCTAGTACAAGATTGTTTTCCATAAGAACACTTCTTTGCAGTATCTACTAACTCACCTTGGTTTTCAGATATTGCTAACTTTTTGTCTCTAGGTAAACTTCCACATCACCTAACCCCCAAAGAATGGCAAAGTATAGTCAGGGAAAGCGAAATATTCTCATGGATTGATGGTTTCCTCTTCTACACTAGACCAGATTTTATTATCAGAAGGTGTGTATGCGAGGATGAAGTCCATAAGATACTAAAATCATATCACGATGGGCCATGTGGGGGCCACTTTGCAGATTAAATAACTGGGTACAAAATACTTCACCAGGGGCATTACCGACCCACACTCATCAGAGATGCCAAAGAATATGTAAATATGTGAGACAATTGTCAATGCATGTATAGAATCATAAACATATGGTGTTATAACCTTTTGATAAATGGGCCATTGATTTTGTGGGACCAATAAAACCCCCATATCCTCAACACTCCTACATCCTCATTCGCATAGACTATGTCACAAAATGGATGGAGGCCAAGTACTTCCAGTGACAACTGAACAAGTGGTAGTAGAATTTCTCCACGAGGAAAATTTTGTAAGGTTCAGGATACCATGGGAGATAGTGATAGATGGAGGAACTCAATTAACATTCCGACTTTTCAGATATCTGATGGAAAATGAAAATATCAATCACAAAGTAACAACACCATATCATCCACGGGAAAACATATAGGTAGAAGGGACTAACACGATCCTTGAGGCTATTATTACAAAAATCATCAGATTACAACTCTAGGATTGGGATGATAGACTCCTCGAATCCTTATGGGCCTACAAGAGCACCTGGAGGACTACTACATGATGCACACCTTATTATTTAGTATATGGAAAGCGAGTTCTATTGCCCATTGAAACAAAGATTCAAACACTAAGATAAATAATACAACTTGGGTTGGAACTCTCAGAGGCTTAAAAACAAAGGATTCTCCAAATCCATGAGTTGGATGAACTACAACAGGACACCCTACATCGAGAGACAATGATACAAAATCAAAGGGACAAATGGAACAATAAATTTATCAAGAAAAAAAGTTTAAGGCTTGAGACTGGGAATTATTATTCGACTCTAGGTTCAAAGATTTTAGAGGAAAGGTTCGCACCATATGGCTTGGTTCATATGAGATCAACACAACATATGATAGAAGGGCCATCAAATTATGCACCATAGATGAAGATATGACTCCTCTAATGGATAATAAACATATACTTTTCCTGTACCAACGACCGCTATCAAAGGAATCCTTTTTGAGGAAATTACAAATGGATGGCCTGATAGTGGCCTGAAACTTGTTCTCACTAGATGATTTCTGTTCTTATTTCCAAAAAAAGAAGAAAAAGGTTACTTCACAGTTTCATGATGGTTATGCCAGGATCATTCTCAACAAACACTTGTTTCCTTATAATAATCTTTTTTTAGGATCTGTAGTGGAGAATAACGTTATTACCATTTCATGTTGTTGCAACACAAGTTACTATGATTCTATTTGCTGCAAGTCTCCTTGCTGAAACTTCCTTTGCTACAAATTTGGTTGCTGCAACTCCAGTTGTAACATAGTTTTTTTTCTACTACAACTCTGGTTCTCTCCCTAATTCCCTATGATGTGATTCATGCGACTGCAAATTATGTTGCCGCAACTATTCCCCTTTTTTTGACTCCAGTTGCTGAAAATTCAACACCACATTGATACCCTTTGTCCCATTCCCTTTAGGCTACTACATCATTTTCAACCCTCCCTATTCATTTCCCTAAGTCCCCTTCCAATCCCTTAACTACTACTCCACCCACAATCCTCCCACAAGTTTATCAATTTCCCTTCTCCCATTCTCTCGGCTGTAACTCCGCTACAACCTTCCTTCATTCCACACAACTCATAAGTTTCTTTTCACCCAAATATTAGTTCATTTTCATTGCTTCATCCCCATTTCCACGACTCTTATTGTTGTAACTCCACAGCAACCTCATTCCATCTTCCCACTTTCCACTGTTTTCCCTGCAACTCTGTCGTTGTAATTCTCAAGCCATGAATTTTTCCCTCTAAACAAGTTTCAGTCATTTCACTTTGAATGTTGTAGCTTCGTTTCCGCGATTCAAGTCACTACAACTATGCTCGTAACTTCAATCCATTTTTATCACTTTCCACCCACACCTTCCCCCTCCATCACCTATGCTGCAATTCATACCTCCACCATAAATATACACTATCACATATGTAGTTCCATTGCTGCAAATTCCGTTGTTGTGACTCCACTTGCATATTGCATTTCCAAACACAAATTTTCCTGCAAATCTGGCTGAAGAGACTGATGACACTTATGTTGCAATTCCAATGAGAATCGTTGATGGGATTACATAACCTGTTGTCAAGACTTGATCCACATCATACTCGTACACCACTCAAGGTAAGTCATGGAAGGTACACGTTCCTATCCAAATTTGCAATAAATATGTTCTAATGGCATGTGTCTAATCATTCCTTCGTAAACTGCCACATTAGAACATCATTACCCTAACCACTACTATCATAAATGCCACCCATAACTGCTAAAATTGTGAATTCACCAACCCATAGCTTGCATATCTTTACAAAATGTGAACACTCAGAGTTAACAGAGGAAAGGAGACATGTGTGGGTCATTATTCCAGAGAGAGCCGACCAAACTAATGTTGCTAGAGGTTTATGACGACATCAGAGAAATCCCAGGATGAGCAGGCTCGATGGATTATGTGTTGCAATTAAAAGTCTACAATGATGATATCACACTAGAATTCACCATGAACTATATACAAGAGTGCTCTATAGTTGCTTGAACCCATGTGGAGGTTATAAATGAGACTATGGACTAAGTCACAGGGCTCCCTTGCTCAGGCGGAAGATGGTATAGCCTACATAATTCTCACCCTGAAATTCCTAGGAAGTTCCTTGAAGCAGAGGAAGCTTTAGTCAAGAAAGGAATAGGCTTCGACCACCGATCGTTTCCTCATCCATGGGAAGATGTGATTGTCTTCGTTCAATGTTAATTCACTTGTGAAGGATGCTATGGTACCATTCACGTTGAAAACATTTGCATGCTTGACCATCTATGGCATAACTGGCCAATCAATATTTCGTATCTTCTATTTAGGACATTACAGACCATGGAAATGATGGTTAAAAGGGCTAAGAACCATATGGAGTTTGTATCTCATCATGGCCTCATCAAATTACTGGTCGAGCATGCATTGTAGAAAGAGGGTCAAACCTGGAATAATATAGTGAAACCACCTATTCTCCTTAATGAAAATGAGGTTGCTTCTCTTCAGGCAGCTGAGTAGGAAATTCCTGCACTTCCATCCCCACAGACGACTACTACTTCAACACCATAAATTGAGGCTGTGGAGACAGATGAAGAGGGTGCTGAAACTCCATAAAATAAACCCAAGTGAAAAAGTAGGGAAAAATCCCACCATGCCGCAACTTTGGTACAAGTAGACGATGACAATGATGTGGAGATAATGGAAAAAAAATCGAGCACAAAGAGACTTTGTGGGTTTACCAAAAGGTCACCTCCTATGATGAAGAAATGAAGGACAAAGCACGAGGCTGCAACTCGATGCAAGAAGAGAAGAACTTCCAAGCCCCAAGAGCTAGTCTCGGAGGAAAACTAGGAGATAAAAAAAGTTGAATCCTCCCCTGCTACACAAGAACCAGAGGAGGATACTCACCTAGATGCCAAAGAATAGGACAAGGACACTCTTGATGAAGGCCTCACCAGTTTCTTGGCGCCATACTCAGATGACGAAGAGCCAACAACCTCCATTGAACCAAAAGAACCAGTAGTGATTCCTATGCAAGAACAAGCCCCAAGGTGTACATGACCACTCATTTAGTACAATCATCCAAGGTGCATGAGACACAAGTGGAAACTCTAGAGCACTCTAGAAATACATGAGACAAAGGACAATTGGACATTCTCATTGACATGAGAGTCAACATAATTGAGGGAAACAAACTAGAAACAATGCCTCTTGCTGGTATAACAAGTGACACTCTTAAGTAATCAAATGTTGTTGGCAAAGAGGAATATAAGAAAGAAATAGAACCAAAGGCCCCTACTTCCACATAATAACCAATAGAGGGACCTCTTAGGGAATGACCTACCCATTTACCAGAAGAAAAATGAACAATTTTTTTCCACTGGGTGACTTCCATGAAAATGATCATGCTGCTACACCAGACCAAGGCTTGAAACAATAAAAACCACAAGATTCTACTTCAATCACTCCCCGCTGGATAAGCATCCCCCATTATCTCCCCTTCTATTCCTATTTGGTAAGAGAGAACAAAATGTTGAGGGTAAAAAATTTAAATCTTAAGATCAATTTGAAGATGCTCAAAGAAAATCTTGAGGAACACAAGGCACTTGAAAAATTAGGTTACCCTGCAACAAGTCCTCTTATTGAAGGGGAACCCTTTACCAACTCATAGGAAACAGGTCATCCGAGGGAGACAAAAGAAACAACTTTCCAGACTAAATATTTTATGGTGAATATTGACAAAGACTCTAGGACATAGGCAAAGGCAGAATAAAAAAGAGGAATTCCAACAGAAGAGCATATCAATGAAGATAAGGAAGCAGTCAAGGAGGTAATATATGGTACATTAATAACCCACAGAGTCACCCTAACTTCTATAACACTGAGTGATTGTAGTAACATGAGGACATGCAGTGGTTTTGGGATGGAGGAGATGACAGGTGCCTAAAATGGCATACTTTCAACACCCTTCTATACATTTTTTCTTAAAAGTTTCCATCTATCACTTCCCTTTTTGATACTTCCATTATCTAGTTCACCTCCTTTATCACCAAAGGTATGAATCCTACCTCGTACGCCATTATTACATTATTTTTGCATGATTCTTAGGAGAGAACTCATTACTATCAGTCACTAACATTGTTTCAGAAGAATCTAGTAGCTGCAACACTCCAAGTAGTTGCAACACATGTCTTCTACAACTCCAAGATGAGATAGTTTCAGGCGTGAAGCAACTTGCTGCAATTCCAAGCGCAAAACCTAAATACGACAATTCAAGGTGCATCCACGATTACTGTAATTCTGAACAAAAATGTTACAACCAAAAGCATAATTTTCAGGCTGCGACTTCATAAATAGTTCACCAACCCAATGGTCATTATTGTAGTTGGAAGTTAGGAGCTGACAGCTAGGAACCAATATTCATGAGAGAAAATGACAGAAGACAAATAAGCAACTACAAGAATTGGTTACCTATCGAGTCAACATACACTTGCAGTTGAAAGAATCGTTGTAACTGGATGAACAATAAAATTCTCATGGCTTTCCATCCACTAATTTTATAATTTTAGAACCATAGTTGCATTGTATAAAAGCCTTATCTCTCTAAGAGCGATGGGAGGAAATTATTCGAACAATTACATTTTTCTATTGTATATTTCAACTTACAACAATATAAATTTAGTTCAAGCTTTCTACTTGCACACTGATGTATTGATTGATCATTTGATTTTGTTTCCTTAATCATGTACCTCATCTAAGGGGGTAGGTACCCCTCCTTAGTCAGTTACTTCCTGTAATGATAGTGTTAGAATTAATATTTTACTTCTGTTCAATTATTTTATTGTGTAGCTGCTTTCAATTGTTGTAATTTCTAATTTCAGGTCCATAACTTTATTCACATGTTGTGTATGTTTTATGGTTTGTGGTTTCTCTGGAATCATAGTCTAATTCTCGTATTTATGAATTATCTTTTAGTCTATTGTGATTTCTAGTATTCATAATAGTGTTATGATTTATGAGTGACGTGGTTTTCTAAGTTCAACATTTTACAACATCGCAATCGATCTGTACTTTTCATTGCTACAATTTGTGTCTCTTTAAATTTTGGTTATAACAACATTCAATTGGTGTGATTCACATTGTTGTAACTCAGTTAGATTTATTTTTTTGTTGTAACTCCATTGTTGCAACTAATGTTGCTGCAACTCCACTTGCAGCTACACTTAGTGTGTTTCTTGTATGATTCTCTTTAGGTTTAGTCTTTACAATTTTAGGTTGATGTTATTGGATTAATGTTGAATGAAGGAACACTTAATAGTTGCAACAACACATGACCTTTATTATGCTCAAGCAAGTCACCAATAGACCATAAGCTTCATTTATGCAAGAGAGATTTTAATTCTGCAAGTGTGATTTCAATTTCAGCAAGAGTGATTTCAATTTCCAGAAGAGTGATTTTAATTCATCCAAGTGTGATTTTAATTTCTGCAAGAGTGATTTTATTTAATGCAAGTGTGATTTTAATTTCCACAAGAGTGATTTGATCTATTCTTGCAAGAGTGATTTTGATTTCCACAAGTGTGATCTTAATTTCCCACAAGTGTGATTTCGATTCTTGCAAGTGTGGTTTAATTTCTTGAGAGAAACTTAGACCTTAGCATAGGTTGGTGAATTGATTAAGTATTATGATTCTTTGAATTGTGACATTAAAGTGCTACATCGCCATACTAAAAACTGTTGAAAAATATCTAATATCAGTTTGTTATGTTACCCTAACGATCATACTGTTAGAGGATAATTGTGGTATATGTACTTATAAACATTATTGATGTACATATTCATTGAATTGGCTTTGTGCCTTTTCCACCAGTGTTCTTTCCCTTCTTGATCTTGTTGGTTATTCACTTTCTTGACTATATTCTTAACAATATCTTAACAGTGGTATCATAACACTATAGTTCTTAGTTCCTGGTAGTTTATCAGATCCCTATAGTTCTTAGGGCCTGGTAGCACCATGGTAGTTTTCCATGGTAAATGCAATCAATTGTTCTGTTCTATGAACCAGAGAAAGAATCATGTGGATGAGGACTACACTTTAGAGCCTTAGAAGAGCATGCATCCAACAATTCGTGACGTCTAGCAAGTTATGAGAGAATAAAGTTTCCAGTCGTGGAGCAGATGGTGTGCTAAGCGAGAGTAAGACGTCCAACAAGCTGTGGGAGAAAGTTGACGCCAATGTGCATTGGTGCGCGTCGCATCAATCTGCCTCTGCAGAGAATGAGAGCAATGTACAAGCTTGTGGAAGAATGATTGCAAGGAGGATTGCACCACCCACCATCGTCATTGGGGAGGGAATAATTCGTAGGGCATAAATTAGTATCCGTGATCACAACAGACAGGTTGTTGGGAAGACACCATTGTGGATCATCAACAAACTTTATCTCAAAGCATGCGTCGTAGGTAGTCCCACTGTCGAACAGAGAAGTGCTAAGTGTAGCGGTGTTGCTCCCATATCCTTGATTATATAAGTTCTCGTACCCACAAGCACCAACCATGGTTCCCACAACATCTCCTCCTCCATAGAAGGTGGCGTGAGCAGAGTTCCAAGTGGCATTTCAAGCGTCAACAACAACCAACTTATGAGCAAAGATAATTGCTACTACTATCAAAACACCAAGAAATGTAGACTTCGATGGACTCTTCATCCTACAAACAACACTGCAAAATGAACATTGAAGCAGTTGACTAGGGTAGTCTCCACTGCATCTAGAGATATATATAAGATGTCCTCTGTATTAACTGTTGTGGCGAGTTTCAAATGAAGAAGAAATTCAAAGCAAGCTTGTATCAAACTCATGGACGCATGGTAAATATTCGACTCACCACACTTATGCATGATAAATGAAACCCTAAGGAAACAAAAATATCTTTATGCAATATTCTTTACAAATTTTTGGAGTAATACATAGATTTTATTAAGTGGATTTCATACATGAGAGATTGCCAAGAGACTAAAAAAAACCACGTGATGGGGCCAAACTTCGCCCTCAGAAATTTGATCTAATTGAAATATGCACGCCCTGATCCTTAGTTTGGGTGATGATGCTTCATGGAGATTATTGTACGCTGGATAGAGCCATCATTTGGGGGTAAAATCCATTGTTGAGAGGAAGGGCGACTGATTGTCTCCAAAATTGTTGTTTTTTTCATTTAGGAAAATTGACCAAAATTTGAGGTCATCCTAGCTTCCAAATAGGAAAGCATCTCTTGTGAGAGAATATTTACAAGTGTAGTTTGTGTAATTAAAGATCAAGCCAACATCTACAGATATTTACATATACATCATTGAAAATTTTAAACAATAATTCAACCCCTGCATTCTGGACTAGTGTTTGCTCAAAATTTTATGACTTGCAATTGTAATTTGGTGCATTTTTTGGTTGAAGCCAACACCCCTCTGTTGATTTTAAATTTGATATTGTCGAGTTGGATTATTGTAAAAGGGTAGAATTGCAAGAAACCCTCTTTTCCATTTATAAAGTAGGACATATGAAAGATCGAGTGTTCAGACTCCGTTGGAAAAAAGTTTGATTACCCTTTTCCACTTTCAAAGGGGGTATATCTCATTATCTAGACTTCTCACTTTTGATTTGACAGGGGGAAAATTAGTGAGAAATGTCAGACTTCAAGTTTCGAAGTCTACCTTTGATTTGCAGTTCATTCAGGACTTGTCTCTGTCCTGCATTCTAGACTTGTGTCTATTCAGAATATGATTGTGTGTCTGTTCAGAATACGATTGTAATTGGGTGCATGATCGGTTGTACCCAACATCCCTGAGTTTTTGGTCCAAGTTGTAAGTCTTTCCATAGGATGTTGTATTCCCCATCTATTTAGTAAGTCCTATTGAGTTAGGCAGTTGTATTTCTCTTATCCATAGAGAGGATGTTGTGTCAAGCTGTGGCATAAACCACTGTGTAGCTTGATGGTGTATCAAAGACATTGAATCTTCGATTAAGGGGGGAAAATATGAGATAGTAATCTCAGATTAAGGGACCAAATTATGTGAAAAAATGATCAAATAGAAGCAAGCATGTAGTATGCTCACATAAAAATCAGTGAAGTCTTTGAAGTTGATAATGATCATATGATAGATCAGTGTTTCGATCTTCATCTGTGTATACATTGTGAAAGCATACACATTGTTCCAGTAGCTTATGCAGGTGCTGGATCTTTTCTTGGCCATACTTGTGAATGACGGTCAAGGGAATTTGAACCACTTGTCCATGACTGGGGGGAATCTAAAATTTTCAGTCAGGTTCTAAGTTTGATATAGAGCCTATGAACAGATGGTCAAGTATGCAACCTATTTCCTGGTTTGCAGTCTTGTTCCTGAACATATTGTTGTTGATAAGGTTTGTGGTAATCCTAAAACCATTCCATTCATAGTTTTTTGAACCTTGAGCTCTTGATAGTTTGTGGTTAGCTTAAAAACACCAATTAAGGAGAAGACATGAAGTTCTGCTTGTTTTTTAAATTTTTGAGCCTTGAGCTCTTGTTAGTTTATGGTCAACTTAAAACCATGCCATTTAGTAGAAGACATTAGATTCTACTAGACATTCGGTCTGTGGTCATCTTGAACCCACCAGATTGGTTTGTGTTCATCCCGAAACCACCAAATGAGTTTGTGGTCACCCTTAAACCACCAATTTAGTAGAAGACGTCAGGTTCTTCTATTTTTTCAGAGATCAGAGACGATCTTAAGCCCTCTGAATATTTTCTTGACACATTAATAGTTTTCAAGAAGTGACGGTTTTTCAGTTAAGAACGAACTTATGATTAATGGGGGATGTTGAAAACTCTCTAATATGAGTTCGTTATCTTACCCTAACGGTCTTGCCGTTAGAGGACAGTTGTGGTATATGTACTATATATACATTATTGATGTACATATTAATTGAAATGGCTTCGTGCCTTTTCCACTAGTGTTCTTTGCCTTCTTGATCTTGTTAATTATTCACTTTCTTGTATATATTCTTAACAATATATTAACAAAAACAACGCTCTTCTTGCATGGATTATGCACGACACTTCACAAGTTCCATATAAGCCCCGAATTGATAATTAAATGTACAACACTTCATTTGCTTACTAAGTTAATTGGAAAGTAATTGAAATCTTTGTGAAGTACACTAATGATTTCTATATTTTAAAATTAAATTTAAGATGTATCACTCATTAGAATTTAGAGTTGCCATATAATGTTTAACTTTAGTTTTATGAAATCATTTACTTTAGATTGTAATTGCGAAATTTTTTAACTATTAATGACATATAATGCTAAATTGTAATAATTGATAACATTGTATAGGACAGCCGATGACGGTGTGTGTTGTTAAGGCACTATGTGATGTTAAAGTCACCGGTTCAAAACTTGTGGGGACAAAAAATCCAACCATGTTAAGGGTTGGTGTGGCTCAGGCTAGGTGCGATCTCCAAGTGATTTTGACGGCTTAGATGCTCCTGAGTCGTGGTTTCTTAGCCACAGGTTAGTCCCACATGTCACAAACAAACTAACAAACAAACAAAAAAAACATTGTAATAACTGATAACAATTACATTTATAATTGTTATATTTATGAGTAGTGATGGTACAACTATCTTCCATGTTGGGATGTTTTTTTTCGCAAATATTATATTGGGATGACTTATGCCAAGTGTCATATTAAACTATAAAATTCACCTCACTTTATGTTGATAATATTTTTTTTTAATAAAAATGTTAATATAATTAGTTGGATAGACCTCCCTTTATTGAAAACGATGATTTAATCAACCTTTTAATCGTAAATTCTAATATTATGGTCAAGATGATGGCATGTTGTCCTCCAATAGATGATATTTTGATAAATTAACTTCCTCTCATTCATAAAGACTTAAGTTTAAGTTTATGTGTTACTTTTCACATTTAATCTGATTAAAAAATTACTTGTTAGCAACGAAATTGCAAGTAAGGTGATTAGCAATTGATTGTGGTTAAGGCATAATGGTACGTCCTGCTCCCATTTAGTTAAAAGACAGGTGTAGAGGGTGTGGAAAGATAGCGTTTAGGTGTGGTATGTTGTGTAGAGTTAGCGCGCCTCATTGCCACGGATCACAGAATTATGTTATCTTGTATTCTATTGCCACATTGCCACTGATCACATAGTTATGTTATCCTATATTCCGTTTATTGTGAATTTAAATCCCTAATTATTAGTCTTTGTTCCAATTTTATTATTTTTTTTACCTACAGTAACTTATTTTTTGTCTTAGTCCC
>JASDQU010738275.1:56097-81035 GCA_032191745.1 Picea mariana
AGTGTCTGCGTTGTGCACCTCTGCCTAGGGTTGTGTTGTGATAGTTCTCGTTTAGGCGTTCAGCGTTCTTGTGCTGCACCCAGTGTTGAGTCTTGTCGTTAGTCGAGTGGCTTTGTAGAGTTAAGCATGATGTTACTTCCACACACGCGCACACACCGTAACACAAAAATTTTTTTTGCACCTGTATACTAGAATAGTTGTCGTAACGAGGCGGTTCGTTACTGTGCATGCTATATATGAGTGTACAGGTTGAAATTTGTGCATGCAAAATCGTTTGGAGGGTGACCAACAACAAAAAACCAATGATTTTCTACGATGTTTTATATCATTTGAATGTCATCTTTTTGCAGTGCGTTTTTGAGGCCCTTAACAATTGTTTTTTAGCTACTCAAAAACCACAAGAACATAGTGTACTAAGGTACACTTCATCTCTGCAACACAAATAAAAGAGCTGCGAGAGAGCTCTCTAATGGTGTAAATCGTTCGTCAAACATAGCTTTTATTAGAAATTTACAACACAAATAATAGAGGGTAAATTTTAAGACCCATCTAACTTCAAAGAGCCATAACTTTATGCTCCAGAATCAAATTGAGGCGCAGGAGTAGTCAATGGAAATATATTGAACCATAGAAGACACTCCTATAGCTGATATAAATTTCTAAGCATGTTAAAAATGTTTAATATTGAAAAGAGGGTACCTGTAGCATTCTAGACCAAAAACACGAATTGGCCTAGAACTTCAGCAGGTTGTAACTAGTAGCCCAGAACCCAGAAAGAGGTGAAACTTGGACAGACTATCCAAAATATGTATATGAAGAAACCCAATTGAAATCATACAAAACTCTGATGGAGTGGGTGCGAAAATGCATAATTACAACATAGAGTTGCTCCAAGTTGAAGTATGAACATAAAAATTAATGGGCAATATTCAAATAACCACAACTTTCTGCTCAAGACTTAGAATTGAGCATGGGAGTAGGAGTTGGAAAGGTATTGGACAATAGAGTATAATTATTCACCCATAAAATTGATCTGAGCATTCAAATTTCCAGGAAATCAGAAGAAAGAATTATGATATACTATTGAACCGGAATGGTTTATATATTTTCATGAAATTGTTGAGTCAGTTAACCTCACAAAGTTTTGTTGGCTACACATTTTGCATATTTAACAACAAATAGATCAGATCAATATCATCAAAGAGTCCATAGGAATGGAATATGCACAGGGGACTTACATCTAGGAAGACTAGATCAGAGGGATGGATGCCCATTTGGGCATTGAAGGAACAAACTCTAATGGACATGGAGAAGGAAGGGATGAAAACATGAATATGGTGGAGACCATTAAAAATTTTCATAGGGATGTCCAAAGCCATAAAGCTGATAATGAAAGGATTATGAGAGACAAGGAGAAACAAGAGGACTTCAACATGAAGTTAATTCAAATATTTAACAAAATAAAAAAGAAATTGGATAAGGAGAGTGGCTCTAGCAAATCAGGAAGTCACAGGTCTCCTGATGAGAAAAGAAGAACAAGAAGTGTTAGCAGACATCATCGTCACTCCTCGAGGAATTCCCATAATATAACACACGATATCTCAAGTCCATCCCCTGTCAAAAATCATAGGATTTCTGTGGTGGATGAGCTACGAGGAGAAATGAACAAAATCAAACCTCCTACATTTGATGGTGAGCACGAGAAGGATGAAGATGCAAAGACATGGCTTTTGGGCATGAGAAAGTATTTTCAATTTTCATAATTATTTTTCTCATGCAGAAGGAATAATTTCCAACTATAAAATCAAGGGAAAGGCATCCATGTGGTGGGATTAGATTGTACAGGTGCATCACATTAAAGAGAAAAGTGTTACTTGGAGAGAATTCAAGAAGAATTTTGAGAAGAAATACTTGACTAAGAGATACCATGACAAGAAAATGAAAGAGTTCTTTGAACTCAAGCTTGGGAGTATGACCATAGATGAATATGAAAGAAGGTTTTTAGAACTGTTGAAGTATGTTTCTTTCATCAAGGATGAGTCATTTAAGATTCAAAGGTATTTGAGTGGATTACCATCATTCATCAATGACAAAATACAATATGATGATACCAAGACATTGGAGGAGACCATAAGGCGAGATAAATGCCTATATGATTAGAAAAAAGCAAGGCCAAATTTCCAAAAAGCTTGGGAAGACAAAAATAAATTCAAGATGGATCAGAGGAAGAAGGGAAATAAGCCACCATTCTTTAGAAATAATCCTCAGGGACAACCAACTTCTAGAGAACCCAGAACGATTGAGACAGGGGGTCAAAGGCCAAGGCAACCACCTATTCAATGCTGGGGTTGTAAAGGAGATCATATGTTCAAAGATTGTCCTCACAAAGGTGAAAAAGTGAGGACTGTTCATAATGTACAACAAGCTAAAAAAGTGGAGAACATGGGCAAAAATGTACGAAGTATCTATGCAGCCCTGGACAACAAGCAAGCAAAGTATCAGTCACATATGATTGAAGTGGAAGGTATGATCAACAACCAAACCATTGCTATTTTAATTGATTCAGGAGCTAGTCATAGTTATATAGATCCTAAGATGGTGAAAAGTTTGCATTTGCCAAGAAGCAAGCATGGAAAATCTTGGTTGGTGCAGCTGGCTATTGGAGCCAAAATAAAAGTTAATGAGATGGTTAAGTCATGTCTTATAGACATGAATGGACTAAACACCAGGGCAGATTTGAACATCTTGCCTTTAGGTTCCTATGATTGTTTAATTGGGATGGATTTTTTGGACCAAAAACATGCTATCCTAGACTGTCATAAAAAGGCATTTACTTGCTTGGATGAGGAAGGGAGCCTAAGGAAAGTGCAGGGAATTCCCAAGGAAGTATCCATCAGAGAAATTTCAGCATTGCAGTTGAAGAAATGTTACAGAAAAAGGTGTCAAATATTCACAGCTCATATGGAAGATACACCTAAGGATAAGGTGCCAAATTTGGAAGATCATGAAGTCCTAGAAGATTTTTAAGATGTTTTCAAGGAGGTACCAGGACTACCCCCAAAGAGAGACATTGATTTCTCTATAAATTTAATGCCTGGAGCAACTCCAGTGTCAAAGATGCCTTACAAAATGAGTACACCAGAGTTGAAGGAGTTGCAAATGCAGCTTGAAGAACTTTTGAAGAAGGGGTATATACGCCCAAGTGTGTCACCTTGGGGTTCCCCAGTCTTGTTCATGAAGAAATATGGGACATTAAGAATGTGCATTGATTTCAGATAGTTGAATAAAATGACTGTGAAGAACAAGTATCCTTTGCCAAGGATTGATGATCTCTTTGATCAATTGAAGGATGCAAAGATATTTTCAAACATAGATATTAGGTCAGGATACCATCAGGTAAGGATTAAGGAGGAATATATCAGTAAGACCACCTTCAGGACAAGGTATGATCATTATAAGTTCTCAGTGGTGCCATTTGGGTTGTCAAATGCACTAGTTGTTTTCATGTGCTTAATGAACGGTGTTTTCCGAGAATATTTAGACAAGTTGGTCATTGTATTTTTGGATGACATCCTTGATTATTCCAAGTCAAAAGAAGAGAATGAGCATCATTTGATAATGGTGTTGCAATTATTAAGGGAGCATTAGTTGTATGCCAAATTGAGCAAGTGCTCATTTTATCAGAAGCAAATTCATTATTTGGGACATATCATTTCAGAGGATGGGATAATAGTGGATCCTGAGAAGATAGAATCTATTAGAGAATGGTCAACGCCAAAGAATGTGTCAGAGGTCAGATCATTCATGGGCCTTGCAATATACTATAGGAGATTTATTGAAGGATTCTCAAAGATTGCACACCCAATCACTTCCTTGCAAAAGAAGGGTGTGAAGTTTTAGTGGACATTGGATTGTGAAAAGAGTTTCCAACACTTGAAACAATTATTAACAAGTGCTCCAATACTAAGTATTGCAGACTCAAATGAAGACTTCATTGTATGCATAGATGCATGTAAAAAAGGACTTGGTGGATTCCTCAGTCAAAATGGGTTTGTTGTATGTTATTAATCCAGGAAGTTGAAGGAGCATGAAAGACACTATGCCACTCATGATTTGGAGTTGGCAGCCATAGTGAATGGATTGAATAAATGGAGACACTACCTCATGGTGAAAATGTTTGAGCTCATGACATACCATAATGGTCTGAAATATTTATTTGATCAACCAACTCTAAATTCTAGGCAAAGAAGATGGTTAGAATTTCTTAGTGAATATGACTTTGATATAAAGCATATAAAGGGGAATGATAACAAACTGGTTGATTCACTCAATAGAAGAGTGCATTAATTTCATGATACAACCATTAGAATGTACCAATCGTATTTGAAACACAGAATTTTGGAGGTTGCAAATTTAGATTTGCAATACAAGGAATTAGTGGAAAAATTACAACAAGGTAATTTGCAGCAGAAAATTGAAGAATACAAGCTAGATAATGATGAAATTCTCATGTACAGGGGCATAATTTATGTACCAAATTCCCAGGAATTGAAAAATCTGATATTGAGAGAAATGCATAATGTACCTTATGCTGGGCACCCGGGTTATCAGAAAACTATTGCAGCTATCAAAAGCCAATATTATTAGCCAGGCATGAAGAAACAAGTTGTTGATTTTATTGCCAAATGTTTGGAATGTCAAAAGGTAAAGGCTGAGCATAGACACCCAGTTGGTTTGCTACAACCATTTCCCATTCCTAAGTGGAAATGGGAAGTTGTAACGATGGATTTCATCACCAAACTGCCCAGAACAAAAAAGCAACATGATTCTATCACGGTAGTGGTGGATAAGCTTACTAAATATGCCCATTTTATTCTAGTTAAGCTCACTCACAAGGAAACCAAAATTGCCTATGTTTATATGAGAGAAATTGCTCGATTACATGGCATACCCAAGAAAATTGTGTCTGACAGAGATCCAAAATTTACCTCAAATTTTTGGAAAGGATTATTTAATGGATTTGGAACAAATTTGAATTTTAGCATAGATTATCATCGAGAATCAGATGGACAAACAGAGAGAGGAATCAAGTGATTGAGGATACGTTGAGGATGTATGTGGTGGATAAACCATCAAAATGGGAAGACTACCTACACTTAGTAGAGTTTGCTTATAACAATGGGTACCAAACATCTCTAAAGATGTGCCCATTTGAGGCACTTTATGGCAAAAAGTGCAACACACTCGTAAGCTGGGATAACACAACATATAGAGCAGTGGTTGGGCCATATTTACTCAGGGAAATGGAGGAGAAAATGTTGAAAATAAAACAAAATTTAAAGGCTTCCCACGACAAGAATAAAAGCTATGTTGATAAGGGCATAACTCACAGGGAATTTAAAGTTGGGGACCATGTATTCTTGAAAGTGAAAGCCAACATAAGTTCCCTGAAGTTGGGAAATTGTTCAAAGATGGTAGCTCGCTATTGTGGGCCGTTTGAAATCCTAGAGAGGATTGGTCCAATAGCTTATATGATTGCATTTATTGCATCTATGTCTGTTCATAATGTATTCCATGTATCATTGTTCAATAAATATATACCTTATACTAATCATGTTATCGATTGGAATGTGATTCAGGTGGACCAGGAAGACGCTTTCCAAGTGCATCCGGTACGCATTCTGGACCGGAAAATTAAACATCTCCGAAATCGAGCCATAGGGCTTGTAAAGGTCCAATGGACCTAGTACGGTCCTAAGTGTTACACGTCAATATTACTCAATTGGATAAAGTGTTGCATGTTCCTCTCAACTGTCGTAAGTGTCGAATGTTCCTTACAACTCTTGCAAGTGTCGCAAGTTGTTCGCAAGTGTCGCAAATGTTGTTCAAGCATACTGCCATAACGATGACACTAAGGAGGCACTTAAAACATCTCATACACTTGATTTGGAGAAGGGGAACTGGTTAACTGAAGTCAAGGAACTCTTATCACCTGAGAAGAGCTCTTAAATAAATGTTCTGAGGGTGAGCGCTCCCCTACATCAGCCTTAGGAGCATTGGCGCTCCCCTATAAGACCTCAGGGAGCGTTATAATGCTTGTCTGCCACTCTGAAGGAGTGCTATCCACTTTTGGAGCGCTGTCGCTTCCCTCAAGCTTCCTAGGGAGTGCTACAACGCTCTGATGCCCCTTTTGAGGGAGCGCTGCTTAATCTGAGGTAGTAGTTGGCCCGTTGAGGAGAATAAGGGGAGGATATTTCAAGTTTAGAAGGCAGTTGCATTCGAATTCTTGGTTCCATCAGGGGATCCCTGATCTAAGGAGGAAGTTCCTCAACTTGTTCTAAAGATAACTCAAGAGGTTAAGCTCCTCTTAACCTATATAAGAAATCTCTATGATGGTGAAAAAGGGGGAAGAATTGCTAGCATGAAACCTATGATCTCATAGGAAACACACAGTGAGCCAAAGGAGAGTGATCAGAGAAGCTGCTATCATCTAGGTTGTGGATCTTTCAAGCAAGGGTTAGACAAAGGGGACTTGACGAAGCTGTCACATTCACATCTATGATTGTAAGTACTGCTGTCGTTATTCTCATTAATATGACACGCTTGGCCTGTTTCTTTCTAGTTTGTGTCTGATATTACATGAACTTATCAGTGATAGATAGATCTATTTTCAAGCTAATATCAGTAGAGTAGGAAGCGGTCGTGCTTTGTTTGTCTACAGGGCTTGTCGAGGAGCAAAGGATTGGAGCTCAACTTGGAGTGTGTAGGGACAAACGTCGATAAAAAGGTACCTCTCTTTTCCTTCCTTCTCATGTATTAGTTTGTACATATTTGAAAGGAAGTTAGTGTCCACGTTAAGCACTTCTCTGTCTTAGATTTAGGGTCTAGCTCTTTGAGGCAATCTACTTGTCTGCAGGGAGATTTTCCTACAACACTAAGGATGATACTTGGGAGCATGAGGATGTAATGCTGGTAGAATACCCACATCTTTTTGAGGATTTTTGAAATTTTGTTGTATATGTGTACATATGCACTGAGGACAGTGCATAAATAAGGGGAGTGGATTGTAATATCCCTATGTTGAACCCAATTATAAATGTAAATGAAATGTACTTAAGCTGGTGAGCTGTTTGATATCATTTTTGTATGTACCTTTCATGGCATAGTGCGCGCATGTACTGCGCAGTAAAATTACGAAGTGTGCACATTCCAGGATATCGCGCGCATCAACTAAATTGCGTGCGATTTTGAGGCCAGGGAGACTTTATGTATATGTTGTGTTTTATAGGTTGGTGAGCCATTTTTGTGATGATTAGGCTGGGGAGCCTAGATTTTAAAGGCCAGTGGGCCTATTTTTGTATATGTCTCATCATTAAAATAAAATACATTGCTGTGCGTAGACCGACCATGATAAAAGAGTATGGGGGACTAAACTCCACTAGTTAGGGAAAGAGGAAAGCTAAAATTTAAGAAAAAGGGGATAAGCTAGGGATCTTAAGCCAAAAAGGAATATTATATTAATATTTCTTAAAGTATAAAGTATTTATAATTATTTTATCGTAAGTTCCAAAGTTGGGGACAAGTGGGAAAAAGTAGCTCCCAACATGACAAGTGTCAAGTTGGGGACATGCATACATATTGTTTGGACTTAGTTCATTTTCCTATCATTCCTTCCATCAGGAGTGATGCAGTCAACCATACCATGATATTTCACTCACGTAGTCAGCTATCCTTCATACTTTCCTATCAGGGTACCCGAACCTGTATCCATACTCATACCTATTTTTGTACTTGGTTATCTTGGGAGATGGATTGAAGAAGTGGGTTGTAAAGCCCATGGGATATTGAAGAGGAGGTCTGTTAGGCCCATGACCAATTTCTCTCTAGGTGAGAGAATTTTTGGGAATTGATTTCCCGAAGGTGCTAAACTACAACTACATGGCTCTGAGACTTCCTATTCGGCCTATTGCTGAAGCCCGGAAGGGAAGTGGGGTAGCCGAAGGATTGTTGAGTAGAGAAGGGGAACACTTCCTTGGGTGGGACAGGCATGTGGGGAATGAGGGAATGTAGGTTGCTAGTTTTAGTTGGCACCTGTGACAGAGTCTTTCCTTTTGTTTGAGATAGTCAACCTGGTTAGGAATCCCTTTGCCCAGGTGGAGTTTAGTCCTAGCTCGGGGGTGACCCAATGCTGAGAGTGATGAGCAGTGTGGTATAAGCCTGGGAGGTTTGTGGAAGGTCTGTACACAGTTGGTGATATTCATCCTAAGCTAAGTGTCAACCCTGTGATAAATTTACATGTTACATTATTATTTACATGTTTATTTTTATGGGTTTATCCTATGTGTGGATTATAACTGTGTTTATATTTATGGGTATTGCCTGCATATGCTACATGTATATGTTTACTGTCATTTTCATATGAATATGTGCAATTAAAATATGTATTTGTCTATTTCTGTTATATATATAAATTTCCGTAAGAATTTTATGTGTATATGTTTTAATTGCATGCAGTTCGAAAACTTTATGTGTGGCATAGCTCAGTTGGATGCTGGGTATGTTACAACATGGTATCACAGAAGAAAAGTGTTTTCTAGGTAGCATGGCTCAGCATGGGTGGCCAGGGATGTTACAAAAATGCTTACAATGTAGGTCAATCACAAAAGGGGAAGGGGAAATATCAATTGAATTACTTATCACCCACAACAAGTTCTCGTTCCAAAAATAATCTTGAAGCATCTCCTCGGGTATAAGAGACTGTGCAAGGATATTTGTACATTTATATCCCATTTTCAGAGGAACAAATTGAAGAGAAATATCATTCTGAAGAGTTCCTTTTTCCCGAGGAACCTTTAGAAACATAGGATAACCCTAAAAAATAAATGGCAGCTGAAATTGTCAAGGAGGAACCCATGAATTTCGGATCCCCAATCAAATAAATCAATGAGGAGAGAAATATGAAGAACATCTCTCATTCCACCTTGCTAAACTTTCATGGGCTATCTAAAAAATATCTTGATACCTTTGTTTTTGATTTTGACGTGCTTTTCGGAAGCTACGACTATGTGATAGATGCCCATAAATTGAAGATCTTTCCTGCCACACTTAAGAGAACTGCATTACGATGGTTCATGGGCCTCAGAAAGGAAACATTCGTTCATGGGACCAAATGACAAAGATTTTTTTGGAAAAATACCAAGACTACTGAAAGGATAAGGAAATAAGAAAGGATTTTTTCAAGATGATGCAACATGAAGATGAGAGCTTGGAAGGACTACGTTGATCGATTCAATTACAACCTACAAAGGGAAAAACAAGCAGACTTGGCTCCTAGAATGTGACTTGTAATATTTCTAAGAGGAATTCAAGATTATTTTATAGAAATCCTCAACCTTATGGGTGGGGGAGATGTCTCTCGGTTGGAGTACGATATTATCTTCTAACTTTTCTGTAAGTATTCTAGGGGCACATCTAAAATGAGCAAAGGGTCAAGAGATATATTGGAAAAAATTGGGAATTGGGAACATGTTAGAAGATTTTAAGACAGTTTTACTTAGTTCCATGATCTCCCAACTAGATACACTGCAAAAAAAGAAGAAATACGAGGAGATAGAACGAGCATTAACTATCTTTTTCCTGAAGTGTGGGACAAATCATCCAAAGTGAGAATCTCCGTTGGATCAGATTGAGGTTTTTGGGATATGCATTGAGGACCATGCTATGCATAATTTTCCATCACTTCCTGGATTAAAGTCCATAATCAAAAATACGAGGAGCTAGAACAACTATGTTATGTCTCTCAGAAGAAACCATGGTAGCCTAAACCTCAAGGTATGATCCAAGACCAATCATAATATTTCAATTCATATTGGACTAACCCTTCAATGAAACATGCTTATAAACCACGAATAATTCCTACTCAACAATGGGTATCTCCCCCTCCCAATCAACTATTGAAACAAGGTTGGAGAAACCCCACCATGGGAGGAACCCAAAAACTTATGACACAACCACCAATGCAAATTCTTCCCCTAGCTCAGATGCAAGCATCTACATCCACCCCTCCTTGAATGAAATTACCTGCATAACCCGTACCTAACAAAAATAATAGGAGTCCATCCCAACCAGTGCAATTTGTTGGACTTGCAACCTACCAAACCTACCCAACTTACCCAATCTCTTCCCTATATTTTAATGATATTCACCTTAGATCTGGGAAGAATCTAACCAAGGAACAATCTTGCATTAACATTGAATGTTTAAATGAGGAGGTCCCAAGTGAAGAATAAGAACACAAACAATCTCAGGAACCTTCAAAAACCAAAAATACCCACCCGGTACTTTGGGACCCAGCCTATCCTGAGAGGATAAATCAAGACAAACTTTCTATACAACTTGAGTTAGATTTTTTAGGAGAAATCAAGAATGTTTGTGTCAAAATACCATTATTTCAAGCCATTAAGGACATATCTATTTATTCAAAAGAGGTAAGATAAATGTTTTTGAGGAAGCCTAGTAGGAAACAAAAGGATACCCAAACTGTTCACGTCATGGGGAAACTGTCATATCTAATGATGGGGGGATTTCTCGCCACTAAGTATTCTAACCTTGACAACCTAGTCATTAATGTGCAAATAAATAATACACTTATTAGTAACACATTAATTGACTTAGGGGCCATCATCAATGTTATGACGTGCAAGACCATGCAATCCTTAGGACTTACAGACCTTATGGAAACCCTCACTGTACTTCAAATCACCGATAGATCCACTATTAAACCAGAATGAACTCTAGAAGATGTAGTGATATTTGTGGATTCATGGGAATATCCCGCTAAATTCATGGTCATACAACCTAAAACCTCTCTGGGTAGGTATCCTCTAATCCTGGGACAACCATGGTTGGCCACTGTCAATTCTTATATCAGTTGTCGATCAAACAACATGAATATTTCCCACAACACTTATACCAAAACATTAACTCTCTACCCTCTTTCCAAACCCAACATAGACCTAGAAACACCACTTTGGGTTAATGGATAAGAAAGTGATGAATAAGGGGAAGCCCATTAGGTCCTATCCATAGATCAATACCGAGCCATAAGAGATATAACTGAGGATGACGATATCAATGATTTTATAGCTTCCTCCTCTTCCTCACAGAACACACATCTTCTTGAGCATATTATGAAACCAAAAACTCAACTTTCCTTAGCTTCCACAAGAATCTCACTCATTGAATACAAACCAATACAAGAAAAAGACCAAGGATCCCTTATAGAAACCATAGAAATTATCCTGGGGAAAACCTTGAAAATAAACCAGGGACTAACCGAACAAAAAAAGGAGCGATTGGTTCAAGTGCTCAGAAAGCACAATGATTCCTTCACTTGGGATTACTCCTACATGAAGGGGATCCACCTTGATCAAGGAAGGAAGGCGTCTGACCCATTTGTCAACCTCAACGCCGGATGAACCTGGCTATGAAAGACATAGTCAAAGAGGAGCTACATAAATTGATTATAGCTAACTTCATCTATCCCATTTATGATATCCAGTGGGTCTCCCATATTTTCATGGTACCAAATAAAAATGGTAAATTAAGTATTTGTGTAGATTATCGAGAATTGAATAAAGAAACACATAAAGATCACTTTCCATTACCATTTATCAACCAAGTCCTAGACACGCTCACTGGAAAGAAGTAATTCTCTTTCCTTGATGGTTTCAATGAATACAAATAGATCCAAATCACCCTAGAAGACCAAGAGAAAACAATATTCACATGTCGTTGGGAAATATTTTCCTACCGTATTCTACCATTTCGCTTATGAAACAGCCCCACCACCTTTCAACGAGCCATTATAGGTATATTTTTTGATATTGTTCATGACTAGGTGGAAATATATATGGATGATTTGAAAACATACGAGGACAAATTTGATGAAGCATTAGCCAATCTAGAAAATACGTTAATTAGGTGCAAGGAGTCAAATCTTTCCCTAAGTAATGAAAAGTGTTTTATGATGGAAACTGATGGGATCGTACTGGGACATCACATCTTAGAAAAAGGTATTCAAGTCGATCATGAGAAAATAAATGTAATACTCAATTTTCCAACTCCAACTTCACAAAAATTGGTACCAATATTTATAGGATATGCTGGTTATTACTGTGGATTCATTGAAAACATTTCATGTATTTCTTATCCATTATTTTCCTTAGAAAAAATATTGAGTTTGTATGGACAGAGACATGCTAGCATGCGCATGATGAATTAAAAGTCAAAGTATCTGAAGCTCCTGTACTAAGGGGGGCCGATTGGACCCTCTTGTTCCACATTTCTATAGATGCATCTGACACAGCTATCAAAACATTCCTCAGACAACTCGAAGGAAAAGACCCATATGCAATCTACTATTTCAGTAAGAATTTCTTTCCCGCTGAATTAAATTACATGGTAATTGAGGAATCATTTCTTGTTGTTATTCATTCAATCAAAAAGTTTAGAGACCACATTACTGGATATCCTGTAATTATGCATATTGATCATCCTGCTATTAAATATTTAATGAACAAACCAATCACAAACATCAGGGTTGCTAGATGGCTACTTTTATTGTAGGAATTTGAAATTACGATTTTAGAAAAACCAAGAAAAGATAATGTAGTGGCTGACTTTGTTTCTAGAATAACATCTAATGAGAATGAACTTCTAGTAGAAGATTGTTTTCCGTAAGAACACTTCTTTGCAGTATCTACTAACTCACCTTGGTTTTCAGATATTGCTAACTTTTTGTCTCTAGGTAAACTTCCACATCACCCAACCCCCAAAGAATGGAAAAGTATAGTCAGGGAAAGTGAAATATTCTCATGGATTGATGGTTTCCTCTTCTACACTAGACCAGATTTGATTATCATAAGGTGTGTATGCGAGGATGAAGTCCATAAGATACTAAAATCATATCACGATGGGCCATGTGGGGGGCACTTTGCAGATTAAATAACTGGGTACAAAATAATTCACCAGGGGCATTACCGACCCACACTCTTTAGAGATACCGAAGAATATGTAAAGATGTGAGACAATTGTCAATGCATGTATAGAATCGTAAAACATATGGTGTTATAACCTTTTGATAAACGGGCCATTGATTTTGTGGAACCAATAAAACCCCCATATCCTCAACACTCCTACATCCTCGTTCGTATAGACTATGTCACAAAATGGATGGAGGCCAAGTACTTGCAGTGACAACTGAGCAAGTGGTAGTAGAATTTCTCCATGAGGAAATTTTTGTAAGGTTCAGGATACCATGGGAGATAGTGATCAATGGAGGAACTCAGTTAACATCCCGACTTTTCAGATATCTGATGGAAAATGAAAATATCAATCACAAAGTAACAACACCATATCATCCACAGGAAAACATATAGGTAGAAGGGACTAACACGATCCTTGAGGCTATTATTACAAAAATCATCATATTACATCTCAAGGATTGGGATGATAGACTCCTCAAATCCTTACGGGCCTACAAGAGCACCTGGAGGACTACCAAATGATGCACACCTTATGATTTAGTATATGGCAAGCGAGTTCTATTGCCCATTGAAACAAAGATTTAAACACTAAGATAAATAGTACAACTTGGGTTGGAACTCTCAGAGGCTTAAAAACAAAGGATTCTCCAAATCCATGAGTTGGATGAACTACAACAAGATTCCCTACATCAATCCACAATGATACAAAATCAAAGGGACAAATGGAACGATAAATTTATCAAGAAAAAAAGTTTAAGGCTTGAGACTGGGAATTATTATTCGACTCTAGGTTCAAAGATTTTAGAGGAAAGGTTTGCACCATATGGCTTGGTCCATATGAGATCAACACAATATATGATAGAAGGGCCATCAAATTATGCACCATCGATGAAGATATGAGTCCTCTAATGGATAATAAACATATACTTTTCCTGTACCAGTGACCCCTATCAAAGGAATCCTTTTTGAGGAAATTACAAATGGATGGCCCGATAGTGGCCTGGAACTTGTTCTCGCTAGATGATTTCTGTTCTTATTTCCAAAAAAAAGAAGAAAAAGGTTACTTCATAGTTTCATGATGGTTATGCCAGGATCCTTCTCAACAAACACTTGTTTCCTTATAATAATCTTTTTTTAGGATCTGTAGTGGAGAATAATGTTATTACCATTTCATGTTGTTGCGACACAAGTTACTCTGATTCTATTTGTTGGAAGTCTCCTTGCTGAAACTTCCTTTGCTACAAATTTGGTTGCTGCAACTCCAGTTGTAACATAATGTTTTTTCTACTACAACTCTGGTTCTCTCCCTAATTCCCTATGATGTGATTCATGCGACAACAAATTATGTTGCCGCAACTATTCCTGTTTTTTCGACTCCAGTTTCTGCAAATTCACCACCACATTGATACCCTTTGTCCCATTCCCTTTGGTCTACTACATCATTTTCAACCCTCCCTATTCATTTCCCTAAGTCCCCTTCCAATCCCTTAACTACTACTCCACCCACAGTCCTCCCACAAGTTTATCAATTTCCCTTCTCCCATTATCTCGGCTGTAATTCCGCTGCAACCTTCCTTCATTCCACACAACTCATAAGTTCCTTTTCACCCAAATATTAGTTCATTTTCATTGCTTCATCCCCATTTCCACGACTCTTATTGCTGTAACTCCATTGCAACCTCATTCCATCTTCCTACTTTCCACTGTTTTCCCTGCAATGCTGTCGTTGTAATTCTCGAGCCATGAATTTTTCCCTCTAAACAAGTTTCAGTCATTTCACTTTGAATGTTGTAGCTTCGTTTCCGCGATTCAAGTCACTATAACTATGCTCGCAACTTCAATCCATTTTTATCACTTTCCACCCACACCTTCCCCGTCCATCACCTATGCTGCAATTCATACCTCCACCATAAATATACACTATCACATATGTAGTTCCATTGTTGCAAATTCCACTGTTGTGACTCCACTTTCATATTGCATTTCCAAACACAAATTTTCCTACAAATCTGGCTGAAGAAACTGATGACATTGATGTTGCAGTTCCGATGAGAATCGTTGATGGCACTGCATACCCTGCCATCCAGACTTAATCCACGTCATACTCGTACACCACTCAAGGTAAGTCATGGAAGGTACACGTTCCTATCTGAATTTGCAATAAATATGTTCTAATGGCATGTGTCTAATCATTCCTCTGTAAACCGCCACATTAGAACATCATTACGCTAACCACTACTATCATAAAAGCCACCCATAACTACTAAAATTGTGAATTCACCACCCCATAGCTTGCATATCTTTACAAAATGTGAACACTCAGAGTTAACAGAGGAAAGGAGCCATGTGTGGGTCATTAATCCAGAGAGAGCTGGCCAAACTAATGTTGCTAGAGGTTTATGACGACATCAGAGAAATCCCAGGATGAGTAGGCTCGATGGAGTATGTGTTGCAATTAAAAGTCTACAATGATGATATCACACTAGAATTCACCATGAACTATATACAAGAGTGATCTATAGTTGTTGGAACCCATGTGGAGGTTATAAAGGAGACTATGGACAAAGTCACAGGGCTCTCTCGCTCAAGTGAAAGATGGTATAGCCTACATAATTCTCACCCTGAAATTCCAAGGAAGTTCCTTGAAGCAGAGGAAGCTTTAGTCAAGAAAGGAATAGGCTTCGATCGCCGATAGTTTCCTCATCCATGGGAAGACATGATTGTCTTTGTTCAATGTTAATTCACTTGTGAAGGATGCTATGGTACCATTTACGTTGAAAACATCTGCATGCTTGACCATCTATGCCATAACTGGCCGATCAATATGTTGTATCTTCTATTTAGGACATTACAGACCATGGAAATGATGGTTAAAAGGGCTAAGAACCATAGGGAGTTTGTATCTCATCATGGCCTTATCAAATTACTGGTTGAGCATGTGTTGTAGAAAGAGGGTCGTACCTAGAATAATATAGTGAAACCACCTATTCTCCTCAATGAAAATGAGGTTGCTTCTCTTCAGGCATCCAAGTAGGAAATGCTCGCACTTCCATCCCCACAGAAGACTACTACTTCAACACCAGAAATTGAGGTTGTGGAGACAGATGGAACGGGTGCTGAAACTCCACAAAATAAACCCAAGAAAAAAAGTAGGGAAAAATTCCGCCATGCCGCAACTTTGGTACAAGTAGACCATGACAATCATGATGTGGAGATAATGGAAAAAAAATTGAGCACAAAGCGACTTCGAGGGTTTAGCAAAAGGTCACCTCCTGTGATGAAGAAATGAAGGACAAAGAACGAGGCTGCAACTCGGTGCAAGAAGAGAAGAAATTCCAAGCCCCAAGAGCCAGTCCCAGAGGAAAACTAGGAGATAAAAAAATTTGAATCCTCCCCTGCTACACAAGAACCAGAGGAGGATACTCACCTAGATGCCAAAGAACAGGACAAGGACACTCTTGACGAAGGCCTCACCAGTTTCTTGGCGCCATACTCAGATAACGAAGAGCCAACAACCTCCACTGAACCAAAAGAACCAGTAGTGATTCCTATGCAAGAACAAGCCCCAAGGTGCATGTGACCACTCATTTAGTACAATCATCGAAGGTGCATGA
This sequence comes from Picea mariana, assembly GCA_032191745.1. Classification (NCBI taxonomy): domain Eukaryota; kingdom Viridiplantae; phylum Streptophyta; class Pinopsida; order Pinales; family Pinaceae; genus Picea; species Picea mariana. The sequence goes on from JASDQU010738275.1 coordinate 72,758, forward strand.
GACAGAAGTGGAAACTCTAGAACACTCTATAAATACATGAGACAAAGGACAATTGGACATTCTCATTGACATGAGAGTCAACATAATTGAGGGAAACAAACTAGAAACAATGCCTCTTGCTGGTACAACAAGCAACACTCTTAAGTAATAAAATGTTGTTGGGAAAGAGGAATATAAGAAAGAAATAGAACCAAAGGCCCCTGCTTCCACATAAGAACCAATAGAGGGACCTCTTAGGGAACGACCTACCCATTTACCAGAAGAAAAATGAACAATTGTTTTTCCACTGGGTGACTGCCATGAAAATGATCATGCTTCTACACCAGACCAAGGCTTGCAATAGTAAAAACCACAAGATTCTACTTCAATCACTCCCCGTTGGGTAAGCATCCCCCATTCTCTCCCCATCTATTCCTCTTTGGTAAGAGAGAACAAAATGTTGAGGGTAAACAATTTAAAGCCTAAGATCAATTTGAAGATGCTCAAAGAAGAGCTTGAGGAACACAAGGCACTTGAAAAATTAGGTTACCCTGCAACAAGTACTCTTACTGAAGGGGAACCCTTAACCAACTCATAGGAAACAGGTCAGCCAAGGGAGACAAAAGAAACAACTTTCCAGACTAAATATTTTATGGTGTATATTGACAAAGACTCTAAGACATAGGCAAAGGCTGAATAAAAAAGAGGAATTCCAACAGAAGAGCATATAAATGAAGATAAGGAAGCAGTCGAGGAGGTAATCTATGGTACATTAATAACCCACAGAGTCACCCTAACTTCTATAACATTGAATGATTGTAGTTACATGAGGACATGCAGTAGTTTTGGGATGGAGGAGATGACATGTGCCTAAAATGACATACTTTCAACACCCTTCTATAACTTTTTTCTTAAAAGTTTCCATCTGTCACTTCCCTTTTTGATACTTCCATTATCTAGTTCACCTCATTTATCACCAAAGGTATGAATCCTACCTTGTACGCCATTATTACATTATTTTTGCATAATTCTTAGGAGGGAACTCATTACTATCAGTCACTAACATTGTTTCAGAAGAATCTAGTAGCTGCAACACTCCAAGTAGTTGCAACACATGTCTGCTACAACTCCAAGCTGAGATAGTTTCAGGCGTGAAGCAACTTGCTACAATTCTAAGCGCAAAACCTAAATACAACAATTCAAGGTGCATCCACAATTACTGTAATTCCGAACAAAAAAGTTACAACCAAAAGCATAATTTTCGGGCTATGACTTCATAAATAGTTCACCAGCCCAACGGTCATCATTGTAGTTGGAATTTAGGAGCTGACAACTAGGAACCAATATCCATGAGAGAAAATGACAGAAGACAAATAAGAAATTACAAGAATTGATTACCTATCGAGTCAACATACACTTGCAGTTGAAAGAATCGTTGTAACTGGATGAACAATAAAATTCTCATGGCTTTCCATCCACTAATTTTAAAATTTTAGAACCATAGTTGCATTGTATAAAATCCTTAACTTCTTAAGAGCAAGGGGAGGAAATTATTCGAACAATTACATTTTTCTATTGTATCTTTCAACTTACAACAATATAAATTTAGTTCAGGCTTTCTACTTGCACACTGATGTATTGATTGATCATTTTATTCTGTTTCCTTAATCATGTACCTCATCTCAGGGGGTAGGTCCCCCTCCTTAGTCAGGTACTTCCTGTAATGATAGTGTTAGAATTAATATTTTACTTCTGTTCGATTATTTTATTGTGTAGCTGCTTTCAATTGTTGTAATTTCTAATTTCAAGTCCATAACTTTATTCACATGTTGTGTATGTTTTCTGGTTTGTGGTTTCTCTGGAATCATAGTCTAATTCTCGTATTTCTGAATTATATTTCCGTCTATTGTCATTTCCAGTATTCAAAATAGTGTTATGATTTATGAGTGGCGTGGTTTTCTAAGTTCAACATTTTACAACATCGCAATCGATCTGTGCTTTTCATTGCTACAATTTGTGTCTCTTTAAATTTTGGTTATAACAAAATTCAATTGGTGCGATTCACATTGATGTAACTCAGTTAGATTTATTTTTGTGTTGTAGCTCCATTGTTGCAACTAATGTTGCTGCAACTCCACTTGCAGCTACACTTAGTGTGTTTCTTGTATGATTCTCTTTAGGTTTAGTCTTTACAATTTTAGGTTGATGTTATTGGATTAATGTTGAATGAAGGAACACTTAATTGTTGCAACAACACATGATCTTTATTATGCTCAAGCAAGTCACCAATAGACCATAAGCTTCATTTATGCAAGAGAGATTTTAATTCTGCACGTGTGATTTCAATTTCAGCAAGAGTGATTTCAATTTCCACAAGAGTGATTTTAATTCATCCAAGTGTGATTTTGATTTCCGCAAGAGTGATTTTATTTATTGCAAGTGTGATTTTAATTTCCACAAGAGTGATTTGATCGATTCTTGCAAGAGTGATTTTGATTTCCACAAGTGTGATCTTAATTTCCCATAAGTGTGATTTCGATTCTTGCAAGTGTGGTTTAATTTCTCGAGAGAAACTTAGACCTTAGCATAGGTTGGTGAATTGATTAAGTATTATGATTCTTTGAATTGTGACATTAAAGTGCTACATTGCCATACTAAAAACTGTTGAAAAATATCTAATATCAGTTCGTTATGTTACCCTAACGGTCATACCGTTAGAGGATAGTTGTGGTATATGTACTATATAAACATTATTGATGTACATATTCATCGAATTGGCTTCGTGCCTTTTCCACCAGTGTTCTTTCCCTTCTTGATCTTGTTGGTTATTCACTTTCTTGACTATATTCTTAACAATATCTTAACAGTGGTATCATAGCACTATAGTTCTTAGTGCCTGGTAGTTTATCAGATCCCTATAGTTCTTAGGGCCTGGTAGCACCATGATAGTTTTCAATGGTAAATGAAATCAATTGTTCTGATCTATTAACCAGAGAAATAGTCATGTGGTTGAGGACTGCGTTTCAGAGCCTTAGAAGAGCATGCATCCAACAATTCATGACGTCTAGCAAGTTGTGAGAGAAGAAAGTTTCCAGTCGTGGAGCAGATGGTGTGCTAAGCGAGAGTAAGATGTCCGACAAGTTGTGGGAGAAAGTCGAAGCCCGATGTGCATTGGCGTGCGTCGCATCAATCTGTCTCTGCAGAGAATGAGAGCAATGTACGAGCTTGTGGAAGAATGATCGCAAGGAGGATTGCACCACCTACCATCGTCGTTGGGGAGGGCGTAATTCATAGGGCATAAATTAGTATCCGTGATCACAATAGACAGGCTGTTGGGAGGACACCATTGTGGATCATCAACAAACTTTATCTCAAAGCACGCGCCGCAGGCAGCCCCACTGTTGAACAGAGAAGTGCTGAGTCCAGCGGTGTTGCTAGCATTGATTATAACAATTGAAATTTGTGAGTACAACGACTAGCATGAACCTCAACTGAAGCAAGTAAAGAGAATAACATTGATTTAGTGAATTTTACGATTTCATGAACAATGTTTTATATATTAACAACAATTATATGACTGGAAACAAGTTTAATATTAATGATGGACATAGAGCTATCTTCTTTATTTTCACAAACAATTTGGATAGTTGCAACGAATATTTCTTCACCATGATTAACTTCGCCATTGAAGCAGCCTTGAATTTCTGTAGTACTCTCCCGTCATTTCAGGTCGAATTAACCAGAATGCATGCCATGATAAGTTTGTTGGGATCACAGATTAGATAGACGCAGAAACAAATGAAAAATTGTTGTTCATTGGTCGTACCGCTTTACAGGTAGAAGATCTTTGGGCAGTTTGTTACATACAGTGCGACAACAATTGTCTGTCAGTCTCTAAGTATGGAGCTTTATATTAAGTCTATTCGGGAGGGAACCCACCTTTCCTGCATCGTTCCAGAGGGTACCTGTTCTTGAATCACGCTGATACATTTCTCGTAACTGCGTGTTGTTCCTTAACTGTGTAGCGATTATTGCTGACAGAGAAGGTGTTGCCAGCGCTGGATTGGCCTAGGGTAAGGTCGTTTGGCCTCTGCGTTTTTCCTTCGAAGGGTTGACCGGTTGCAGTTTGAGTGCTCACGATTTTGCTTTAAATCGGTTGCCTGAGTTGCTGTAAATACCCGTGATCCTTGCCAATAACAATAACTGAAACATAATCACCTAATCTCATAGAGATTCTCAATCTTAGAGCTTGTCACGTTTATTAATTATTCCGGCTATGCTTGACCACCGTTTGCCTTCAGACACGACTGAGTCGTTGTTCAATGACTTTTTTCGCTATTTAGAAGGAGGCCTGCATTGCTGGTATGCCCACGCTTTTTGCCCTTGATTGTGGGTTGTGTGCGTTGAATGGCCACGGGGGTGCCTATTTACTGACTGTGCCTCGTAAACCTGGAAAAGACATTAATGTAGACCGCCAGCTAGCGTCCATACTCCTGAGCCTCTCCTTACCTGGCAGAACGTCTGGTTGGCTCGGTTGGTTGTAACAACCTTCCTTCCCTTCCCTTTTTCCAATTTTAACTATATCACTGTTTACAACAGGTCCCTTTTTATTTTACAATCTAAGTTAAAATAGACTTTTAAAATTTGAACTAATTCACTATTCTAAATAGCTCTTAACGAGTAAGGAAAAATCGTCAATCCTCCACAAGGTTCCTTTAGATCTTCCTAATAGTCTAGATGCTCCCATGCTTCCTCAATATCCATAAGTGTTTAAATATATTGTCATTCCTAAGATAGATTAATTGCATTTTATTACATAAATTAATTGCATGTAAACTCTATTTATGGAAGGGTTAATTAGATGACAATCCCATACCAATTATGCATGTAAATGAATTATGGTTTAGCAATTCAAAAGAATGTTGTGAATACATTTATTTCCAATTTCAATTATTAACAATGTTGATGATCCCATTATTTTACATGAGAAATCTACAATAAAATTCTTAACTATATTCATAGTTAGAAACTAACTAAAAAAAACATATTAAAAATGTCTACATAAAACAAGAAAGATATAAGTATATTACATTACTTAAAAACAATAATTATAAAGAAATAAAATAAATCAAATCTGGTTGATCTTTTATATCTCATTCCAAATCTAAAATAATCTAGACAACATTGTTTTTCAACCTTCCTAATAACTGTAAAATATATATTGGTGTATAGTGTGTAATGAAATAAATTTAACAAATCATCCAATTTTTCTTTGATACTCGTATTCATGATCTTATAATATGTAGAATTCATTGCCTCTTTATGGACTAAGTTTCATTAAGGGAAGTGACAACCAATATGTACGATGTAGAAGTGAAAGTAGATTTGAAGCTTTGATGTTATATGAATTTACAATGGCTCCCAACCTTGGATTTCATTGTCTCTTCATCATTTATTTAAATTTTGGAATAGGATGAGGTTAAAGAAGTTTAACACATTATTAGGTAGATGATATAATTCAGGATACTCAATTTTCATAATTAACAAGGGCGAGTAGCTATAGGTGGCTAAAGATCCCTTGTACTGTAGCTACACTTACTCATAACTTAACTATATTCCTTCGATTCACTCACACTTCCTTGTACTAGAATTAAGAAAGAAATATAAAAGGGACTATTCATACAACAATCAACCAGGATTAAGGACTATCACTTTATATATATATATTGTTATAATTTCTAAGGGAGTTGTTATACCTTCTGAGGTGGTCTACTCCAATCACTTGAGCTCTAATATTTGAAACCTTCACTTCTATCAATTGTTTCTTTTCCACATAAAATTCTATGAATTACGTCAGGGTTACTTTAGATCCACCATTATTATTATAACTTTCTTCATGCCTCTAAACCTTTGAGCAAGTAGCAAACTCAATAAATTGTTTCTCTCAATTCATATAGTTTGAAAAAAAATAAAAAAAAATTGCACTTATTATTAGAGGCATGATGTCATGACGAAACCCGAGGTTCGTTTCAAAATAGTATAAATCATCATTTGAAAAGTTTCAGATGTATAATTCATTATCTAGAAAGGTCAAAATGATTTGCTATCAATGTCTTTAGAACATGTAAAAATAATCATCTGTAAAGTTAAAGATGATTTTTTTATAAATTTCCTTATAACAAGTATGATTCTAAGTTTCCTTATACGTAATACATCATATCAATTCAAAGTTCCTATCTTTGTGACAAAGAAAAAAATTGTTCGATTTTTTATTAAAAAACTTGGCCAAAACTTCCTTTATGTAATATCTCGAACATAAACCAACCTTATCATGTCATGAAGATAACTTGACGTTGCAATATGATGAACAAAACTAGACGTTGCAACATGACGAACATAGTAATGTTGTACTGTGATGAACATAGTAGCCTCGCACTCTGACCAACATAGTAATGTCAAAATGTGTCAAACATAGCCTTGTCATTGCAATGTGACGAACATAGCCCTTCCATCGTAATGTGAGAAACATAAGCATACTATCCCTTATGTGATGAACATATCCTTTCCATCACAATGTGATGAACATATCCTTGTCATCTCAATGTGATGAAAATAGCCTTATCATTGCGATTCACAATGTGATGCAAATATATTGTATTCATAATGTGACAAACATTTCCAAATGTCATTTTTTGACAAACTTAACCTATTTTCGCAATGTGATTTACAAAACCCAATGTCGCAATGTGACATACATAGCCCAACATTGCAAAGATAAGACTATTTCCCGATGTCACAATGTGACGAACATAACCCATTGTTAGAATGTGACAAAGCTATTCCAATGATGTAGTGTGTCAAACAAAAACCCTATGTCACAGTGTGATGACCATAACCTTACGATGTCATGTGAGTAAAAAAATCGTGATGTCACAATCTGACGAACAAAACCTAATCAACATTTCAATTTGAGGAACAAAACCTAATCAACATTTCAATTTGACGAACAAAACCTAATCAACATCATTAAACATAACCAACATGGCTCAACATAATCAGTGCCACATGGTCTTCTAAGGTCATCCATGGTCATGGTCACCCATAGTCAACCTTGTTCAACCATATTAAATTATGGTGAAGGTCAACCATGATCAACCATACTAAACTTTGGTCCACATTAAGCTCAAACATGGTTAACCACAGTCAACCATGGCAAACCATAGACAACCATGGAAAAACATAAACAACCATGGGAAAGGTCAGCTATATTAAACCATACTCTTGATCATGGTAAACAATAGTCAACCATTTTTAATTAAGATAATGTTCAACCTTATGTCATGAACATAACCCAACCTTGCAATCTGACAAACAAAACCTGACGTTGCGACATGAAAAACATAACAATGTTGTAATGTGGTGAACATTGTAGTGACATGATAAACACAATAATGTTGCAATGTGATGAACATATTAGCAACACAAAAACCCTATGTCACAATGTGATGACCATAACCTTACGATGTCATGTGACAAACAAATCTTGATGTCATAGTTTGACAAACAAAGCCTATTCAACATTGCAATTTTCTAAACAAACCCTAATCAATATGGTTAAACATAATCAACATGGTATAGCATAATCAACGCCACATGGTCTTCAAAGGTCAGCCTTGGGCATCGCCACCCATATTAAACCTTGTTCAACCATATTCAACCATGGTGAAGGTCAACCATGATCAACCATACTAAACTTTGGTCCATGTCAAGCTCAAACATGGTTAACCATAGTCAACCATGGAAAACCATAGACAACCATGGGCAAGGTCAGCTATATTAAACCATACTCGTGATCATAGTAAAAAATAATCAACCATAGTTAATTAAGGTAATGGTCAACCTTATGTGATGAACATAACCCAATGTTTCAATCTGGCAAACAAAACCTGACGTTGCAACATGAAAAACATAATAATGTTTCAATGTGATGAACATAGTAGCATCACAATCAGGGTAATGTTGTAACGTGTCGAACATATCCATGTCGTCGCAATGTGATGAACATAGATCCATCGTCGTAATGTAACAAACATAAGCATATTGTCATAATGTGATGAACATAGCCTTGTTATTCCAATGTGATGAACATAGTCTCATCGTCACAATATGATGCAAGTATACTATCGTCATAATGTGAAAAACATTTACAAATGCCTCTATGTGACGAACATAACCCATTGTCACAATGTGATGTACATAACCCAATGTTGCAATGTGACAAACATATACCAACATTGCA
>JASDQU010738275.1:106167-131734 GCA_032191745.1 Picea mariana
GTGACTATCCCTTGCGTGTTGTTGGGATTATGTCTTTGTATCTTTGTTTCTGGGTATATCCTTCTTTCATATGCTGTATATGTGATTATGTGGAAGAATTAGAAGCCGAGTGTCGGAAAGAATGAGTTTCAATTGTTTCTCTGTTTAGGCCAAGAGATTTCCGCATAGAGGCAGTCGAATTCCTCCGCATAGAGTGCGTCGAGGAGGCTAAGCAGTGGAACCTTTGCTCTCATATTGTTCAGAGTTGGTTTGAGGTATTCGAGCCCTGCAGGAAGGTGCAGGTCGAGGTTGAGTCTCGGTAGCAAGTCTGAGAAGGAGAAAGTTGTGACTGTTGCGGAGCGAAGCGCACAGGAACCAGAGAACTTCTACACTTTTGAAAAAGGTTGAAGACCCAGACAGGGAGAGGACCCGAGGAATCCCTGAGGGAATGTCCAAGTTGACAAAAGCTCAGGAGGGATAGATTTTTTTCGTTGTGCAGAAAAGAAAAAAAGGTGGCGAACGGAGAATTCTTCAGAGGAAGAGAATCGGCGACTTGAAGTTGTCGTGAAGACTCGCGAAGTCCCATGAATTGTGGGATCTAAGAGAGAAAGAACCTGGGAGAAACCCCCTCAGGCACAGAAAGAATCATTCGTTGTAGCATCGTGGACAAATCGGGGTCGGCGAGTGCTAGAAACGCATGCATGTCGAAATCGCGGGGTGCGATTTCCCGACCTGATCGGGACCGTCGATCCGAGCGCGGACACGTGGCAACAAATCCCGAGGAGTCGAGGTTCGGCACTTCGGCGTTTGCGAAGTCAGAAGAAGCGCAGAGAGATAGCGAAGTCCCGAGTTGGGATGGACCCACGGATGCCGTGTGGATTTTAGCACGTGGTCTCGGCACTGGGCCACTCAGAGACCTGGGGTATAAACACCCGATATCGCGAGTGGCGATATCCCGTGGTTGACGTTGACCATCGGGACTCGGAGTCTCGGCGTTTGGATGCAAGGGACAGGGTTGCCAGACCCACGAGACCGCGAGACCCGATCTCCCGATATTCAAAGGAGAGATCGCTGAAGGAGAATTACTGTGGGTAAGGAGCTCCCAAGGGAGTCGGAAGAGCTGGACTCTTTGGGCTGTGGAAAGTGAAGGTCCTGGTGAAGCGACCGGCGTAGTGGAAGGGCCGGTTGCACCACATACCTTCATGTTGGAGGTATAATCACGAAGTTCGAAGCATATCACCATGTTCTCCAACCATGCCTTAGTGGCTGTGTTGTCCGAGGCACCAAAGAACTCGATAAATTTGACCTTTTTGAGTTGACGGTGAATGCTACCAACACTAACCGGAGCGCGTGGTGGAACCTTAGCAGGTGTCGGTACCCTGGCCTCATCTCTGTCCAAATAGTTGATCAGTGCCTTGGACATGCGCTAAAAGGATCTCATCATTCTGACTACATCATCAACTGCTATCTGCTCTTGCCTGAGAACCTGCTCGACTCCCTGGGGGTTAGACCCCTCAGGTGTGGATGCTACTGGAGGTGTCGTGCCTCCTCCCCTAGCACCCCGTCGTTTGTCTCTGCAGCGTCCTCTAACCATGATTACCTGCATGCACACAAACAACTTGATTAGTAACATTATAATCAAATCATGTCAATGAAATCCGTAGCGATCCCAAGTCGCGGGTTGAACCAACTCTGATACCGTATGTAACGAACCTCTCGTTCATCATGACATCGAACTCTCAAAACAAGTGCAATATTTTTTTTTTTTTTTGTGCATGTGTACAAGGGTAGTAAATACATTCGACTCTGCATACAAGTGAGGATGGACAGGTTTAATCAATATAGATTATCATAAATGCAGTCCTAAATATCAGTAATTAGAACAAATTATTTTATCTTATCAAATTTACGATTAACACTACATGTACTGAATGTCTTGTAAGTAACAATTCTATATTAACTTAATGCCAATCCATAGGTAGTATAATTCCATCAAGTACCATTTAAATAAGGATGTTGGAATTGCATTTGTTAAATTATATACTAAAATAAATGTGTATAAATTATGGTCTCAAATAAAGTAATTTATCCAATATCTATCATAAACATCTCTTAAAGAGTACTTGTTAACTTATCAAGAATGACTCCAAGATTCCTTTACCTTCCCAAGGAGTTAGTATGACATAATAACTTAAGGAGACAAGTCTTATGGATAGTTCAAGGTCTAAGGGTTATAAATTGATTTATTTTATATGTTTGATAAATTTTACATAAGGTAAATTATTCCATATTTAACCACTTGGTGAATTAAAATAAATCCTACGTCAGATCAATTTACTCCATTAACTTATTGAATTATAATAATTTTATTATGCGTTACCGAACATGTAGGTATACATAAAATCTCATGTATGTTATGCTCTAATAATTAAATTATAAAAGAAAAACAAGATAAATCTACAAAGGGAAGATGCCCCGGTGTGCAGATTCTGTCCAAAATTAGCAAGACTCACGGTGGGTAATGAGGTCTGATTGTTTAAGGTTCTGATAAAATTTCCTGCCATTGCACTGACTGTCATTACTGATTTATGGCAATCCCAACTAGCATTAAAGATTTACTGCTACCCAAACTGTCATTTCCATCCGTCATTAAATTATCATTTAAATAAATCATGGCTAAACAACTGTCACCAATAATATTTCTTCCATTTACAGTCCTGGAAACATATAATTTGGAATATCAATGCATTAAAAATATCTACAGTGTCTACTCAGGCCTAAACCACAAATACAACCAATCATAGATAGTCGTTTACAACAAAAAGGGGTTCCCAAATTAGCACACGCCGGCAATGATCAAAGGAAAAAACATCATGAGTAGCTAAAAGTCAACCCAATACAAAACCTTCACTGATCAGCCCAAATACAACAAATCACATCACGACCGTTGCTAAAAAAAAAACTAAATGTAATCTCACGATCATAACATTCTCACTAATGGTGCGATTGATTTCCAAAGACAAGGTAAGAAAACTCCTCTAATACAACAAGACTATTCAAGTAAGAAAACCCCTCTAAGACAGCAAGACTATTCATTCAGATCTATCTTCTCGCACTACAGGAGTAGATTTAACCCATTCCTCGGTTAGGATCCTTTCAAATAGTTGGAACTTAAGAACATGTGCTCATCGTCAAAAATTGTATAACATGCATTATATAAACATAACGAAATGCAAATCCCCACCTATTTATCATCTGAGATGAAACTTGTTGATTCTTTGATGGTGGTGATTACATAAAAAAAAATGGAAATGCCATTCCCACAATCTATAATTAGAGATAAAATTTGTCGAGACTATTTTGTATTAAAGCAATGTTCATTTAACAAAATTGAATGAAATTTTATTTATTACAACTGAAGGTAATAATAGATGTTTCCTACGACATATAAATAAATTTAAGATAGTTAAAAACATTCAATACCTAGTGTTATACTCCATTAATGGATCAACTCATTCTCTCACTCATGAGGCATTAAGATAATATTAATTAATTGAATTGTGTTACGATATCTATACAAACACACACACACACACACACACAAACACACACACACACACATATATATATATATAGTTAGTTAGTTAGTTAGTTAGTTAGTTATAAGTGTCCAATAACTAGATTTACACTCTGTTAGCGTAGAAATTTATTCATTGATACTGTCTCTCCTCAGGCAATAAGATAATAGCAATATTCACTTACTATTGGAAGTATTACATTCGACTCTGATATTATACAGAAATATGGTTATTTACCAATATTTTATCATGAAGTTCTTCAATATCTTATTAGTTGTATTTCATACAAAAGAAACATATAGAATATAAAATTGTACATGATTTGCATAAATAATACTTTGTCACATGAGAAATTTAAATATAAACAACAGTTATAGCAGTTACAATTATAATCGCCGAGTAAATAAATAAAAACAGCCATTCAATCCATTTACAACCGATATTCCGATACCAGCATAAGTCATAATGTATTCTATTCTACTAAAATAAAAATCATACCATTGCCTTATCGACCGCTTCGAATGACATCGTGCACTCCATGCCGCTCCCACTCGTCGACCATCGAGACCTCGCCGGTATATCCCAGCCAACGCTAGGGGTATTCTTCTTCCCCATTAGCCCCCTGATCTGCAAAGGGGCCACACACTATCCAGAGGGTACGTCTAGCTCCCAGCTCGCCTCACAAGGTCGAGCTACCACTCCTCTCCGAGTTGGTAAATCCCAACTCCCACAAGTAAATCATTCAAGTCACTATTCCAACAGTGTAACATTATGCTAACCGTTGATCCCCTTCTTCCTTCTCCTCCCTCTCTTTTATAGAGTTTTGGAACTTCCATTGTTTCCCTAAATCTCATTTAATTTAAGTTTTAATAAAAATCTTCTAAAAACTCTCCTTCGTACAAGTGTCATCTATCCCCCACTTTCCTCCAATAATTATTTTCTTTTAATTTATTAATTGTCTTATTTCCCTCACCCACCTAGAGTTACTCCTAAAATTAGTCCTAGGTGTCCCTAGTTTCCCTTACAGGTTTTAAAGGCTTTCCATATTATGAAGTTGCTAATTTAGTTCAATTTAGAAGGTTCTTAAATTCAGATTCTTTACTAAGTTGACCTCCATATTTTTACCATAAGTTCCCCTCTTTCTCTTTTTATGTTACCTCCATACCCTAGTTTCTTAATTCTTATAATTCCCTCTTTCCCCTTTTTATTTGAGCTATAAATGACAGCTGTGGAATTTAACCTCTCTTTCCTTTTATTATAAACTATTATCTTTTTAAACTATCAAAAGTTAAAATAATTAATTTCTTCTTTACATTTTATATCCATCGATTTTATTTAATTTCTTACTCTCTTCATTATGCCCAAAAATTTATGAAGACCAAAATTATTACTCAAGTGGTATTTATTTTAACTTTTTATTATTTTATTTTTATAAAGATATTTTCTTAAGGGTGGGCGAAATTTTACCCCTAGCGAAGTTTTGCACTTAGAACTTAGATTCTAAATTGGGTGACATTTAATTAGAGAAGTTGTTTAAAAATTTCTTCACGTGTTAATTGTCTTAGGTCCATCTAGGTTCATCCCTCTATCATCATCAACGCGACGTGCCCTTCGGGACGCACTAGGTGCTCCAAGGGTGCCACTCGCCTCTTTTGTTTCCTTTGCGTGGTGTGCCCTTCAGGACGCACCACATGCTCCAAGGGTGCCACTCGCCTCTTGACTGATTGGTAGACATCAATAACCCCTGGAATCAACACTCCGCTAGGTGAACTTGTGGGAGACTAAGGGTTTCTAAGGAATAAGGCCCCTTCCTTATTGCGTGCCCCTTAGAATCATTATGAGCGACTGTCACACTCTACCCTCATGGCATCATGGGTCCTCTTGAACTAGGTAATCATTAACCTACAGTTCGAGCCACGAAGGGAGTGCTAGTAAGCTGTGGCAGGGATGCTATCCACACCTCTCCCTCAACCTCTCTATTAGTCGTGTGTGACCCCTTTACTCCATATGTGAGTCTGGTCGGCAAGCTATCGTCAGCCTGCATCATCAACATATCATGTCAGAACATATCCACATCATATCATCTAATCAGATGTACTAATATCACAGAAAAACAATCAAACCCGAATAGCACACTCCCTGACTCAATCTGGAGTCCAAGGGGTTCCATCAATGCCTCTACATCCTCAAGGTCCAAAACCCTACACACTCAGTAAAACCGAGTCAATAGCAGCTGTCTATTTCAATGTAGTAAAACAACATGTCATCTACCCATGTCTCATCATAATCAAACAGAATGTTTTGATAGCATAATAATCTAGATCACTTCTGAGCAAGTGTCCTCAAGGAATAGGTTTCCTCAGTGCATCAGAGTGGGATGTTATAGAAACATAGGATTTAAAATAAATTGTATGTATTCAAGCATTATGTTAAAACATAGATAGGAATATATATTTATATAAAATCTTCTCAAAGTGGTTTATAGAACACGTTACTCACATGTATCTTCAATTATTTTGTGAAAACTAATGGGTAGACTGACAAAACAAAAGGGCGTGTGCCCTCATTTTGAGAAGTAAAAGGATGGCCCCAGATAATAAGAGAAGAATCCACTTGAAACACACAATGATGAAATTTGATCACTTAGTACTACGCCCCAAAAATATCAAAAGTATTGTCATGTTATATGAAAACCATAAAATCTTTTATGCTAAAAAACTATTATATAGTACAGGCTTCATATAGTCAATTCGAATAATGCAACAATATGTGCTTTGATACAATGATAAGGTTCTTAGTTTACCTTATTTACATTTATGTTTGCAATTATTGTATTTTCCACATTTTCATATATTGTTTGGTAAAAAGGTATATGGCTATGCATCTAATCTTTTCCTTTTTCTCATGTTCTATAAATTTTCATAATATTTGGTTAGCTTCACTCATCCTAAAGTGATTTTATTATACAGAGAATTAGAAAACCCAAAATTTTAAGATAACCCTAACAAAATTTCAAATAGATGAGTGAATTTTGAACTTTTGTAATTCACTCCATTTTAAATTAGACCATGTACTTGTTATACATTGAGTATACTTACTTGTTGGAAGTTTTCAGGGGGGCTCTTATTTCAGTAACTTACCAGAAAACACCTTGAGTGGAGGATGCTACACATCTTACACGGTGGTTTGGGACCTTGATATCATTTTCAGTTTTTGTCTAGATCTCTTTATGGAGCATCAGGTTTTGATGGCATTGCTTAAGGAAAAATAATCTTTGGGAAGGGAGGATAATAGTGTTCCCACCTTTGGATTCCCTGACTTTATAGTTGGAGGTGAACTTATGGGTTTATGTCAACCTAGCGAGAGGATTAAATGGTGGTTAACAAGGTTCTGGGAAATTTGGAGGGGTTTTATGGATCCCATGCTATTTCATTCTCCATATTTTATCAGAAGGATCATTTTCACACAGTCCTCTCTTGATTCAATGGAGTTTCGATAATTTGCATAATTTTGGTCATTATTGGGCATAATTTAATTAAATACACTAAATTTGTTATTGGCACCATATTATCTGAAGGGATGCATGAGTGTAATAACTCGTTGGAACTAGGATGAAATGATAAAAAGGTTGGAATGATGAGAAAGGGGTTTCTAACATACGAGAATGTATTAGAATCCAATTAACCACTTTTCGATATTAAAAAGGTAAATTATTAATTACTTAAACATTAAAAAGAATTTTTTAATGTTTAAGTGAAGATTGGAGGGAAAACAAGGTAAGATTTTGATTTGGTCAAAAGGGAAAGATATAGAAGGATGAAAGGAAGAATTAATAGAAGGGTAACCCTTCACTTTGGTATTATGTTTGGATAGATCTCTTGGAACTCTCTTGGGGCCAAGGTTTTCATTAGGGTTTCGACAAAACCCTTCCATTTTAGTTTAGTTTTGGTGGTGCAATATCCATTCTATCTAGACAAGGAGGAGGATCCATCTTGGATCTTCATTAGAGCTTCATCTGGTTAGCAAGGTATGGATGAATGACCCATTGGAATTAAAAAAAATTGTATATATTCAAGTATTATGTTAAAAATTAAGGAGGAAGATAAACTTATATGCAACTCAATATAAAATATTCTCAAAGTGGTTTATAAAACAAGTTACTCACATTTATCTTCAATTCTTTTATTGCAAAATAATGGGTAGATTGACAAAACAAAAGGGTGTGTACCCTCATGATGAGGAGTTAAATAATGGCCCCAACTAATAAGAGTTCAGAATTCACTTGAAACACACAACGATGAAATCCAATCACTTAGTAATACATCCCAAAAATATCTAAAGTATTGTCATGTGTAACGACCCCATAGTTACGACTACATGCAATGCAACACTCAAGCAATTTTTTTTTATATTTTAAATCATGACGGAAACAACGAAAATAGTTAAACAACACAAATTGAAGAGGAACACAGTGCACATAGATCAAGAAACTGTAAACAACGAATCAAATGCTTGCACATCAGGAAACTAGACGAAACATACAATAATTAATAGATAGATAAAAACGACTACCTACCCAATAGAAGAAAAAAAATGCCTACAAGCTAACGGACAACATCAACCAACTCGCCAGAATGGATTTGGAAACTAGTAATTGGAAACCTCTACTGTGGGAAAAACCAAATGCGTTAAGGTGTTACAAACCAAGTGCCAACATCAATTACAACAAACAATGCCCAAATCGAGAAGCACAAATTACAACCAGGTTATCATTCGCCTCTATCCATCAGGGCGTGCAATGATCCGCTCATCAGGGACCATGCCATCACCAGGAGATATGCATGAAAATAACCATGGCGTAACATAACATAACTAGACCCTTAACCCAAGCTAAATCCAATGCACTAAGAGACCGAATTAACTTACAATAAGACTATACCCACGCACCCAAGAAACAAGTCGACAAGATGCAAGATGATGTAACATCCTGTTCTTACGCGCACTAAGCAAACTCATTCTTTGAGGACACTTGCTTGCAAGTGATCTAGATTATATTACTATTGGGAATTTGATCATGATTATGAGGCATTATGGATATGATGACATGTTATTTTTATGTATTTTTATAGACAGGGGCTATTGACTTGGTTCTCCTAAGTGTGCAGGATTTTGGACCTTGAGGATGCAGAGGAATCGATGAAACCCTTGGACTTTGGATCGTGTCAGGGAGTTGACTATTGGGTTCAATTATTGTTGATATGACATATGCACATCTGATTAGATGTTATGATGATTTATTATATTTCTGACATGATTCGTTGATGACGTAAGCTGACGATAGCTTGTCAACCAGACTCACATGTGGAGTAGAGGGGTCACACACGACTACCAAAAACATTTAGGGAGAGGTGTGGACAACATCCCTACCATAGCCTACTAGCACTCTTGTCGTGACTTGAACTGTAGGTTAACGAATACCTAGTTTGAGAATACCCATGATGTCGTGAGGGCAGACTGCGACAGTCGCTCAAGATGATTATAAGAGGTGTGAAATAAGGTAGGAGAATTATTCCTTAGAGGCCCTTATCCTCCCACAAGATCACCTGGAAGAGTATTGACTCTAGGGGTTTTTGATGTCTACCAAGTCAGTCAAGAGGCGAGTGGCACCATTGGAGCACGTAGTGCATTCTAAAGGGCACACCATGCAAGGGAAACAAAATGAAGTGAGTGGCACCCTTGGAGCACATAGTGCGTCTTGAAGGGAACATCGTGAAAGGGAAATAGAATGAGGCAAGTGGAACCCTTGGAGCACGTAGTGCGTCCTGAAGGGCATGTCGTGCAAGGGAACAAAAGGAGGTGAGTGGCACTCGTGGAGAACCTAGTGCATCCTAAAGGGAATGTCACATTGTTAATTAATAAATGGATGAAACTAGATGTCCTTAGGACGAATAATGTGAATAGAATAATTTAAAACAATTTCCCTAATAAAATGTCACCCAGCCTCGAAAATTAAAATCTAGGTCTAGGTGAAACTTGCGGTAAAAGATCACCATGATCAGATCACCATGAAACTTGTGGTAAATTTTTGGCACATGAGAAGATCACCATGATCTCCCATGTCTCCTTCATTCATTTCCAACTTCACCTGTTGGATGTGCACGCCCTGCACTTTTACCCTCTCTTCCAGGGCTTCAATTTGATCCCACAGGTCAGCAAAGCAAATGTTGCCTGCTTCTTCTTCCTCTGCTTCTACAACCTCCCATGTTGTAGTATTTTCAGCTTCTTCGCTGAATGCATTGAGCCATTCCTCAGAATGCTCATCTTCCTCATCTGCTTTTTCTGTTGTCAGCTCCAATGCTACAGCTCTTTCAGCTCGATGGCTGAAATCATTGAGCCATTCCTCAGAACGCTCATTCTTCCCTTCATCTGCTTGGGCAGTCTCGAATGTCTGCTCCAATTTTCTTGTGACAGTCATAGATGACTGTTCCCCTGCTGTTGTTGTATCATCTGCAATAGAATTTTTTGCCTCCTCTTGGGTAGATGGTAGAAATATCCCAGTTCTCCCAATCATCAGAAGATCATCCTGATCTTTCTCCTTTGTCAGCTGCATCTGTTGATCCAAATCTATCTTTGAATTTATGAGACCCTCAGATAGTCTCATTTGCTCATCCTTGCCCACCTGGCAATATGGGATGTCTCTGCTGCCCTCCTGGTAGACTATGAGACCAACTGATCCCATCTTCATCAGCACTCCTTGCTGAATTGAACTCTCCTCTAAGTCCATGAGACTTTCAGATAGTCTCAAATATTCATCTATGCCCACCTGGCAGTCCAAGATTCTTTCGCTGCCCTCCTGGTAGTCTTCGAGATCCTGCAACGACCTCTTATCATTGCCCAACTGGAAAATTGAAATTCCCCGACTGTCCTCCTGATAGTCTGTGAGATCCCGTAGTGACCTCAGCTCGTTTCCCTCTTGGAAAACTGGAATCTCTTCTTCCCTGCCCTCCTAGCAGTGCTTGAGATCTTCAGTTGATCCCAATTCGTCTTCTTCATCATCGAGACCTCTCCCAGTCTCTGGGTCAGAGTGATCAATCATCTCTTCCTTTGTGGCCTTGAGGTTTTCAGCATACCTCAACCATCCTTTTAACAGCCTGTGCTGTCTTATGACCATCAGCTTCCTGACTGGCCACTTCATCTTTGGCTTCTTCATGGGCCACTCATATACCCATCTCGGCTTTTTATTCTGCCGCATCCACAGTTCCAGCTCCTCCATTTTTGCCCTGATATCAGCAAGTTCTTTCAATCTTTCAGCTGGGCTCATCAGCTCTGGCTTCTTCCGTTTAGCAGACCTATGGCCTTCAAAAGCCATCGTGTTGTCCCTATCTACCTCCCTGGCAAACCTGCTGCTGTCACCCCTGCAATCTTGAGTGCTCAGCTTCATCCTACAGTCCTAATGACTGCATTCACGACTTTTTTCCTTCTGCAAACAGTCAACACAGAGTCCTCCGGCGCTCTGTCGTCTTCCTGCTCCTCTGTCTGCAATATACAAATAGATTTTGGCTCTGATACCACTTGATGTGTATCAGAGTGATTTCCTCCTCTACCTCTTCCTGCCTGGAATATACAAGCAAGAACTAGCTCTGATACCACTTGACGCAGGCGCGAGCTACCTCCTCCGACAACTCCTCCAGGGATGACTTTAGGGGCTAAATTTTCCTCATGGGCTAATTTTCCATGGCTTTTCCAAAAATGAGATTCGATATTTTAAAAATGATTCGCCCAAATTCTATAGGATACAATTATTTTACCTTAAAAATCGCCAAAATTTTATAAAAACTATATAAAATCCTTACAAATTTGAATATTTTTACAAAACTATCGCCAAACATTTATAGTTGGCATACGAAGGATTAGTGATATTCGCCAAGGTTTCTACATTTTAAAATAAATTTCCATCCTTAAAATCATCCCTGAACTCCTCGCCCGCTCACAGGATCGTTCTAAATCCCCTTCGGAGCTGAAGCGGCTCCTTAGATTTCAGAGTGGAATCCTTGTCAAACACCCGATCCACAGGTCCTTTCGCTCACCCTCATGGCCTTCTGCACTTTACCGTGGCTATCCCCAACTCAACATCGGGGTTTCAGGGTTCTTGCTATCAAGAGTCACTATCCTCTCTATTCCCCGATCACCGATGATCTCTCTTCTTCCTTTAGCCCCTACCGGCTATACCATGGTCCATACGACCGCATACCAATAGATCGCAGCCTTATATTCCTCTATCAGGGTTTTGAGTTTCAATTTTCCCGATGAGCTCTCCTTTTCCCTTAGCCCCTCCTGGCTAGGCTCTGGTCCATGTGACCTACTCGTATATGGCCGTAGTCATACTCTCCATCGGGGTTTCAGACTTTTCGATGTCAATGCGCACACACCCTTTGGATCCGCGATCCTCCGATTCCCGACGCGCTTCAGCCCTGGCCAATACGACCTCTATCCCGTGACCACAACCGTATCCCCGTCGAGGTTTCGGGGTTCACGATGTTGAAATGTTTTTGTTCACGGGACCTGCAATATGCCGATCCTCGACTTCCACCGGATCACTGACAGCTGGCCTCCACTACACCTCTGTCCTCCTTCTCTGTGTGATGACAGCTAGCCCCCACTCATCAAGGTTTCACGTTTCGTGATTTCGAAATGCACGAACCACTCGTCTACGGGATCCTTGATATCCCGATGGCTTCAACTCTGATGGACGCTTCCTTGTCGGGACTTTCCAGATGGCACTGATGATCGCCACACGTCCTCCTCAAATGGACGGTCTCGATTATGTCAGGATTTTCGGACTTTCGATGTCCTGGCTTCCTCGACCTCAGGAATTTTGATTTCCCGATTTTCTGACTCTCGTCAGATCTTTGACACCTGTCCCATGTGAACGGACGGCTTTGATTGTATCGGGGTTTTTGATATGGGCTTCCACGATCCCTTGTCCACAAGAACACTAAATTTTCGATGCGCCAAAATGCCGATGGTGCTTGATCTCTGCCACATGTCTCTCTCCAACGGACGGTCCAGATCCCATTGGGATTTTGTGGCTATTGATGTCCCGATTCTCACGACCTCGAGAATCTCGATTTCTCGATGGCCGATATCTCGATTGACTATCGGGACTTCTCTCCTCTTGTTCACGGGGTTAACTCCCGTGCAACTCCAGTAGATCCCACGACTGTCGGGGATTTTGAGCAAGATCTAACGGCTTAGATTCCTTTCTCCTATACGCTCCCTCGACGCCTTCCTGGACACGAAAATCAACAGTCCAGATCCAATTTCCAACTATGTCCAACGACGGCTGTTGCTCTCTCTCGAGCTCACGCGTCTTCCTTCTTCCTGCACTTAGGAGAATTTTGATTTCTCCAAGACCTCGGCCTTTGCCTCCTTGTCCTCTGCGAGCTCTTCAATCCTGAGCTAGTGCTGCATGTATGAAATGCGCTAACTCCTCCTGAGCTTTCCTCCTTCAATGAATCCTCAAAGGATTCTTCAACTCCTACACTCCTTGCAGAGTCTCCTCATGCACATGCTAGTGCTGTCCCTCTTGAGCTTCGTCAAACACTCAGACCCTTTGAGGGATTTTTTCGCTTCTTCTCCTTCAGATGGAGAATGAAATGGATGCCTCCCTGGCTAACCTTCTGTTCAAGCGACTTCTGGATGAGCCTTTCTGGGTATTTAGTAACCCCATATGAAGATCCCTCTGTGGATTCTTCTTCCATCTCCAGAACTCAAAGAGTTATTTTCTCCTGTGCCTATCTGCACACAGACTCAAATGACCACTTGGAAAAGTGTTTCCTTCCACAGAACATTCAATAGTTTTGTCCTCTTCCCCTGTGCACCAATGCACCTGCTCAATGCCCACCTGGCAGAGCCTTTACAGAACTCACAGCTAAGTTCTATCTGCAACTGTGTTTTCTCTCACACAGCCTTACCTCCAAGGTATTCAACAACCTTGAGGTCTTCCTCTGAGTTGTTGATCTTAGTTTCTATGCCACATCACATCTTCATCTGACTCCTCAGAGTTCAGAAGTGCACACATGCACTGGTATTCAGAGTCCGCAGCACTCTGTCACGCCCTCCTGACATGAAACCTCAAAGACCTTCAACCCTGAAATCAAACAAACTCCTTGCAAATGCTTATCTAACACACATACATTCACAACATAAAAGGAACACTCACAGACATCCATATAACACAGAATGACATGCAAGAAAAACTGCTTCTGATTATATTAAAATGGCAAATGCCTGTATCTTACAATGGTGTTCCTGAGCTCTCTCTGGCTCTCCTCAACTCTGATCATCTACAATAACTTTGCTAACTCAAAATGAGATCTCAAAATCTCTTTTACCTGAGGGGATCATCGAGCTCTTCCCTCCAGGTTCACCTACTCTAATAAATTACAAATAAATGGCTGTCTAGTCTAGCATCTGGATCTAGATCTCAGCCGATCTACAATAAAGTCCGATCTACCTAACTCCTACACAAAGGCATGGCTTCCATGGCTCACCGACCTAATCATTAAATTACATTCAATTCAAATTTGAATGAGGAATGCGCCTCTCTCTTCAGCGTTGAATGCATGCGTGCTGACGTGGCTGCCTGGCTGGCTGGAGGATGTGGAGAGATGCTCCTGCATCATACTCCTTAGCTGCAAAATCATGAGCTCGTGCTCATGCACTTCCCCTCTAAGCTGTTGGAAATCCTCCTGGATCCCAAATAAATATTTGGAGCTTCCCATCTGCTCCATTCTGCTGCTGCTGCTTCTGCGCTACTGTTGCTGTTGCTGCTTCTCTTCTTCTCAACCTCTCCCTGCTGGCAGTATCTGCTGATCCCAACATCAGCCTTCTGATTTCCTCGATCTCTGCATCCAGCTGCTCCAATGGTTGGTTCTGCTCATGCAGTCTCCTCAGCTGAAAAAATGTTTGGCACATGAGAAGATCACCATGATCTCCCATGCCTCCTTTATCCATTTCCAACTTCACTTGTTGGATGTGCACGCCCTACACTTTTACCCTCTCTTCCAGGGCTTCAATTTGATCCCACAGGTCAGCAAAGCAAATGCTGCCTGCTTCTTCTTCCTCTGCTTCTGCAACCTCCCATGTTGCAGTCTTTTCAGCTTCTTCGCTGAATACGTTGAGCCATTCCTTAGAATGCTCACCTTCCTCATCTGCTTTTTCTGTTGTCAGCTCCAATGCTACAGCTCTTTCAGCTCGCTGGTTGAAATCATTGAGCCATTCCTCAGAACGCTCATTCTTCCCTTCATCCACTTGGGCAGTCTCAAATGTATGCTCCAATTTTCTTGTGACAGTCATAGCTGACTGTTCCCCTGCTGTTGTTGTATCATCTGCAATAGAATTTTCTACCTCCTCCCAGGCAGATGGTAGGAATATCCCAATTCCCCCAATCATCAGAAGATCATCCCGATCTTTCTCCTCTATCAACTGCGTCTGCTAATCCAAATCTATATTTGAATTTATGAGACCCTCAGATAGTTTCATCTGCTCATCCCTGCCCACCTGGAAATATGGGATGTCTCCGTTGCCCTCCTAGCAGACTATGAGATCAACTGATCCCATCTTCATCAGCAATCCTTGCTGAATTGAACTCTCCTCCGAGTCCATGAGACTTTCAGACAGTCTCAAATGTTCATCTCTGCCCACCTGGCAGTCCAAGATGCTTTCGCTGCCCTCCTAGTAGTCTTTGAGATCCCGCAGTGACCTCTTATCATTTCCCAACAAGAAAATTGAAATTCCCTGACTGTCCTCCTGACAGTCCGTGAGATCCCGCAACGACCTCAGCTCGTTGCCCTTATGGAAAAATGGAATCTCTTCTTCCCTACCCTCCTGGTAGTGCTTGAGATCTTAAGCTGATCCTAATTCGTCTTCTTCATCATCGAAACCTCTCCCAGTCTCTGCCTTAGAGTGATCAATCATCTTTTCCTCTGTGGCCTTGAGGTTTTCAGCATACCTCATCCATCCTTTTAATAGCCTGTGCTGTCTTATGACCATCAGCTTCCTGACTGGCCACTTCATCTTTGGCTTCTTCATGGGCCACTCATATACCCATCTTGGATTTCTATTCCGTCGCATCTGCAATTCCAGCTCCTCCATTTTTGCCCTGATATCAACAAGTTCTTTCAATCTTTCAGCTGGGCTCATCAGCTCTAGCTTCTTCCATTCAGTAGACGTATGGCCTTCAGTAGCCATCATGCTATCCCTGTCTACCTCCCTGGCAAACCTACTGCTATCACCCCTGCAATCCTGAGTGCTCAGCTTCATCCTACAGTCCCAATGACTGCATTCACGACTATTGTCCTCTTGCAAACGGTCAACACAGAGTCCTCTAGCGCTCTGTCTTCTTCCTGCTCCTCTGTCTACAATATACAAACAGATTCCGGCTCTGATACCACTTGGTGTGTATCAGAGTGCTTTCCTCCTCTGCCTCTTCCTGCTTGGAATATACAAGCAAGAACTAGCTCTGATACCACTTGATGCAGGCGCGAGCTACCTCCTCCGAGAACTCCTTGCTTGCTCATAGGATCATTCTAAATCCCCTTCAGAGCCGAAGTGGCTCCTTAGATTCTGGAGTGTAATTCTTGTCAAGCACCCGATCCATAGGCCCTTTCTCTCACCCTCACGGCCTTCTGCACTTTACCATGGTTATCCCCGACTCATCATCGCGGTTTCGGGGTTCCTGTTGTCGAGAGTCACTGTCCTCTCTATTCCTCGATCACCGATGAGCTCTCTTCTGCCTTTAGCCCCTATCGGTCATACCCTGGTCCATACGACCGCATACCAATAGACCGCAGCCTTATATCCCTCTATCGGGGTTTTGAGTTTCAATTTTCCCGATGAGCTCTCCTTTGCCCTTAGCCCCTCCTGGCTAGGCTCTGGTCCATGTGACCTACTCATATATGACCACAGTCATACTCTCCATTGGGGTTTCAGACTTTTCGATGTCGATGCGCACACACCCTTTGGATCCGCGATCCTCCGATTCCCGATGCGCTTCAGCCCTCTTGACTAAGCCCTGGCCAATACGACCTCTATCCCGTGACCACAACCATATCCCCGTCGAGGTTTCGAGGTTCACGATGTTGAAATGTTTTTGTTCACGGGACCCGCGATATGCCGATCCCCAAATTCCTCCGGATCACTGACAGCTGGCCTCCACTACACCTCTGTCCTCTTTCTCTACTGTGATGACAGTTGGTCCCCACTCATCAGGGTTTCACGTTTCGCGATTTCAAAATGCATGAACCACTTGTCTACGAGATCCCCGATATCCCGATGGCTTCAACTCCGATGGACGCTTCCCTGTCGGGACTTTCCCGATGGCGCTGATGATCGCCATGCATCCTCCTCAAATGGACGGTCTCGATTATTTCAGGATTTTGGGACTTTCGATGTCCTGGCTCCCTCGACCTCAGGAATGCCGATTTCCTAATTTTCTGACTCTCATCAGATCTTTGACACCTGTCCCATGTGAACGGATGGCTCTGACTGTATCGGGGTTTTCGATCTGGACTTCCCCAATCCTTTGTCCATGAGAACGCCAAATTTTCGATGCGCCAAAACGTCAATGGCGCTTGATCTCCGCCACATGTCTCTCTCCAACGGACGGTCCAGATCCCGTCGGGATTTCGCGGCTATTGATGTCCCGATTCTCATGACCTCGAGAATCCTGATTTTCCAATGGCCAATAACTTGATTGACTGTTGGGACTTCTCTCCTCCTATTCACGGGGTTAACTCTCGCACAACTCCAGCAGATCCGACGACTGTCGGGGATTCTGAGCAAGATCTAACAGCTCAGATCCCTTTCTTCTGTATGCTCCCTTGATGCCTTCCTGGGCATGAAAACCAACGGTCTAGATCCAATTTCCAACTATGTCCAACGACGGCTGTTGCTCTCTCTCGAGCTCACGCGTCTTCCTTCTTCCTGCACTTAGAAGAATTTCGATTTCTCCAAGACCTCGGCCTTTGCCTCCTTGTCCTCTGCGAGCTCTTCAATCCTGAGCTTGTGTTGCACGTATGAAACGCGCTAACTCCTCCTAAGCTTTCCTCCTTCAACGAATCCTCAAAGGATTCTTCGACTCCTACACTCCTTGCAGAGTCTCCTCATGTACACGCTAGTGCTGTCCCTCCTGAGCTTCATCAAACACTTAGACCCTTTGAGGGATTTTTTCCCTTCTTCACCTTTAGATGGAGAATGAAATGGATGCCTCCCTGGCTAACCTTCTGTTCAAGCGACTTCTGGATGAGTCTTTCTGGGTATTCAGTAACCCCATATAAAGATCCCTCTGTGGATTCTTCTTCCACCTCCAGAACTCAAAGAGTTCTTTTCTCCTGTGCCTATCTGCACACAGACTCAAATGCCCACTTGGAAAAGTGTTTCCTTCTACAGAACGTTCAACAGTTTTGTCCTTTTCCCCTGTGCACCAATGCACCTACTCAATGCCCACCTGGCAGAGCCTTTACAAAACTCACAGCTAAGTTCTATCTGCAACTGTGTTTTCTCTCACACAGCCTTACCTCCAAGGTATTCAACAACCTTGAGGTCTTCCTCCGAGTTGTTGATCTCAGTTTCTGTGCCGCAGCACGTCTTCGTCTGACTCCTCAGGGGCTCATCGAGTGCTTCCGTCCAGGTTCACCTACTCTAGTAAATTACAAATAAATGGCTGTCTAGTCCAACATATCGATCTAGATCTCAGCTGATCTACAATAAAGGCTGATCTACCTAACGCCTGCACAAAGGCGCGACTGCCATGGCTCACCAGCCTAAATATTAAATTACATTCAATTCAAATTTGAATGAGGACTGCGCCTCTCTCTTCAACGTTGAATGCATGCACGCTGACGTGGCTGGCTGGCTAGCTGGCTGATTTGGAGAGATGCTCCTGCATCATTGTTTTACCCTTCCTGCGGTGAACTGCTTATTATCCTCTACGTTTGATCCCTGCGTTTGATGCACTCCTTGCGAAGTAACTCTGTGTTTTAATAACCTTCCCAACAATTATTTAAGACTGTGTTTTAATGAATTTCTTGGAGAATTTACTGTGTGGTTTTTGTTTTATACATTTCTCTGCGATTATTTACCTTGATGACGAAGTTAACCTGCCCATGGCCACTATAGACCGCGTTTTAATCATTTTACTATGCGATATGAATTGCTCCTTATGCCTGCGTTATCATACTTCTGGCGTGTGTTTTTATTTTCTTCTTATTGACTTAAAATCCCTCGTGAATTTTCACCCTTCATTTGATAGAAATTACGATGATTTACTCTGAGATTTTCATGCATCAAAATTGTTTTTCTGCAATTTACATTAACTCAATGGCGACTTAACTCAACGCCTTTCTCATGACTAAAACTCAGCATTATGATGCCTGGAAAATGATTTGATACTGAGATAAATACTGTTATTTCCTTAAATGGTGTTATGGTTACCTCTGGCTAAAGGAACGAAATGGTAGGCAGAGTTTTATGCCCAGCGAGATAGTTTTTGTGGCATATTTATTTCATGCACAGGGTTATAGTTCTGTATTGGAGTAATATTATTATCTAACGTACACACAGAGCTATCGTGCTCTTTATATCCCGCACAACGATGTATTTATGCCCCTGTAGATGATGTATTTAGAATATGGATCTCATGAGATGATTTCCATTCCACCTTCTAATGATGTTCTATGTGTAGTGATTCGTTATTCTTTAATTGCATGCACAACGCTTTTTTTTGTTTTAATAGTGTTATTGTGATTTCTTTATAAAAAGGGAAAATGCCCAGCGATATATCTCAACCAGTGTTCCCTCTATCCAGTGATTATCTTGCACTATGATAGGTTGTGGACTATGTAAATTCTAAGCCAGTGATTGCATGTTGTTGACTACGTGTTACCCTTTATTGGTCCTCCTTTACCATTACCCTTGACCACTATTTTCGATTTTGACAGCGAGGTATGCCATTTGGTTGTGACCGCGATGTCTCCTCCAGCGTTCCCCTTTTATCTGCGATCCTCCTTGCCTGGGATATGTTTTTGAATGTGAAACCTTAACCCTACGTAAACTTCTTGTCAGTTAGTCTGGCTCCCAGCATGCTGGAATTTCTTGAGTCCTTGGTCTAGTTAGGTTATGTTATGCCATGGTTATTGTCATGCTTATCACCTGGGGATGACATGATTCTAGATGATGAGATCATGGCACGTCCTATTAGATAGTGGTGAATGATAACTCAGTCAGAGTGTGTGTTTCCATTGGGAGTGTTGTTGATTGTTGTAAGTTGTTGTTAGCAATTTAGATGTATGCCTTCATGCACTTGGTTGTGCACCTTCGAGGTTCTAGTTACTGTAGCCATTGTCTTGTTGAGTCAGGCAGGTAGTCATTTCTATCTATTGATTTATGCTTGTGACGCCCAGTTGCTTGTTGTGCTAGTTGTTGAGTCATTATTATCTTTTGAATTACTTGTGCACATGTGTTCATTGTCTCATTGTGTGGTTTAATTGTTGTCATCTTTTCCTTCCTGCAAAAAAAAATTTATTTTTTTCACTTTTTGCTTCGCATGTAGTTGTAAGGATTGGGGTTGTTACAGATGACATCACTCAAATTAAATTGCACAAGCTATTAAATGACTTCTCCAACAAACCATAAACCATTATCTGTTAAGTAAGATGTCTAAGTGCAAAGGAGTCAACTATTATAATGTTACTATTGTCATAAATGTTATCATAAATGTGAACTATTATATGCACTTAACAAAATCAAAATACGCTTGTCAACAAATATACATTGTCCATTAAAATAAGTGAACTACTTAACATTTAAAAAGTGATCTACGCTTCTTATTAAATATTCAACATTGTTGTCTGTATTATTCTTGTCTAAATTAACAAGTCTCTGGATGAATCTATTGATAAACTATTAATAATTATAAAGATATCGTTGGATAAATAACCATACTTATTTGATAAATAAATATCATCGTGTAATAGCATTAGTCTCAAAAATATTTAAAACACTATCCATGATATTAAATTGCTATCCACTAAAAAGAATTAACAATGTAAAGGGAATAAAAAGGAATAACACTATAATTATCTGTCTAAATAAAAGAGTTAATCTTATATATCATTGGCGTGTAAGTCATTGTCACATAATTCGCTAATTAACAATATAAAGGAATTACAAGGAATAACATTATAATCGTTATCTAAATAAAGGAGTTATTCATATATATGTCGCTGGCATGTAATTCACTGTCATATAAAGGCTTACTATATCTATTGAAATTGTTGCCAACCATCCATGTATGCATGATCATTGTCATACCGAATAAATGCAAGATCATTGTTTATTATATACTATAACGTTGTTGTCTATTATATTATGAAATTTTATTGACTGTTATATCCTATCAAACGCAGCCATGCCAAAACGTTATCCACTAAAGCCTATCAAATGCTGTGCAAATAACATTCATGGGTGTATATCATTAAGATATCATTGTGTACATATATCGTTGTGTATATGTCACAGAAATCACAGTGTGAATGTTGTGTAATTCTAGACAAGATCTATACACTATACCATTAAATTCACTTTCAAAAGTATGCTATCAACAAACATATTACTGTGCAAAAGAGATATCATTGTGTAATCAAACAATGGATGAGACAATGATAAGTAAATTCCAAAAGGGGCTGTGAAATCGTGGTGTAACTATGAGGTCACTGTGTAATAATTTATTTTTTTAAAAGAATTTAAAACTCCCCATAATTTAAATCGATACCAGCAATATCACCATCCAAACACAGAGTATAAAATTCATTCCAAAAAAAAACGTAGAGCATAATATCGTTGTGGTAAATGCATTTAAAAAAAAAAGGAACGTATGAACTGTATAAACGAATTCTCTGCGAGGTAACATTTGCTGGGGTAAATTCGTAATCGGTATATAATAAAAACGTTGTTACAGTATATAAAATCACACTCACTATATATTACAATAGTTGTCACTACATATTAAAAACAATGTCAATTTATTACATCGCAGTCAGTACATGTAAATCGCAGTTAAAATACCAAACCAAGCACTGGGATTCATCATTAAAATCGGAGAGATGATACCAAACAAAGTGCTATGGTTTATCAATAAAATCACATAGGTTATACCAATCAAGCGTTGGTTAATATGCCAAGGAATCATAAAGATAAAGCGCAAATATAATCAAAGAAAAACATGGGGATACTCAGTACAAGAAGGCGCAAGGACCACTCATTCAACAATGAATCAATTGAAATCACAAGGATACTCATTCACAATAAGGTGCAAGGATTATAGATTAATCATAATAGAAAAACACAGAGATAAGTAAGGGACAGATGACTGGGAGAAAAATGTATCCTTCACTTATTATCCATGCATAGGAAATCAGGGCATTTGAATCTATAGGTCTTTAAATATCGAAGTGATGACCATCGATTCAGCTCCTGACTGATTACTAAGGCACAAACTGATAACTAAAGGGATAAGGGATAGAATATAAAAACACAAATTTCTTTGTAATAATCAATAAAGCAAAAACAGATAAGTCATTGCAATAAGAGGTTGATTTTTCCTCGGGAAACCAATTCAAAATACAACGAGCAAGGTGATTACAAATACCATAGGAAAGCAGGTGCAATAAATATTATGTAAATGAAATCTTCAACCCAACACATAAAAATAACATGTGTAAATTTAATTTCATTATGTTTTGTCCGATAAAATCCTTGACCTCTTTGTACTAGTCATCGTCGCATTGTAAAGTTAGAATCTTTTCACGTAGATTCATCTAAAGAGGTATCGCCAAAAATATGCACAGTCTTCGACTCAACACATCAACCACTATGTTCATTGTTCCCTTTATGTAAGTAATATCAAAATCATACTCGCTAAGCAATTTCGACCAATGTCGTTTTCGCGCGTTCAAGTATCTTTGTGTAAAGAAGTGTTTTAGTCCACAGTGGTCTGTTTTTAGTTCAAATTTTCATCCAATCAGGTAGTGTCTCGAAACTCTCACGGCATATACAATGGATAACAAATCCAAGTCTTGCATCGCATAGTTCTTCTCATGCCTTCTCAACTTCCTCAAGATGTAAGTGATCACTCGACTGTCTTGCATCAAGACTATGCCTAAGCCTTCCTTAGATGTGTCATTGCATACCAATAAGTCGGCGTCCATGTTAGGGACCTTTAGTATCGGTTCCATTTTCAACAACTCCTTCAGTCTCTGAAACGCCTCACTGCATTTCTCGTTCCAAACAAACTTCTTGTTCTTCTTCTGAACCCATCAAGCTACACACTTCTGGGACATTCATTGGTGTAGGCTATTCCATAATAGCCTCGACCTTTACTGGATCCATGATGATACCTTTGTTGGAGATGATATGCCCTAAGTAGTGAATCTTTGATTGATCAAACAAGCATTTAAACAATTTCCCATACAATTTGTACTCTCGTAGACACTGTAGTACCAAGATAAAGTGCTCGTCATGCTCATCCATCATGCGAGTAACTCAAAACTCCATCAATGAATACTTGGATGAACTTGTCCGAGTATTCGTGGAGCACCCCATTCATCAAATTCATAAATAATCCAAGGGATTTTGTCAGTCCAAAAGGTAAAATAGTAAAATCATAATGTCCAAACCTTTTCTTAAAGGTGATCTTAGGGAAGTCATCCTCCTTGATCCATAACTTGTGATACCCTGATCGCAAGTCAGTCTTTCAAAACACCATTGCACCTTTCATCTGATCGAACAGATCATCAATCCTTGGAAATGGGTATTAATTCTTGATCGTTGCTTTGTTCAATTGACAATATTCAATGCAGAGTCTCCACAACCCATCCTTCTTCTGTATCAAGATAACTGGTACACCCCATGGTGAAACACTTGGACGTATAAGTCCCAGGTCTAACTACTCCTTCAGTTGCATTCTCAACTCTTGTAACTCTGGAATTGACATCTGATAAGATGTTGTTTCTATCGGTTCATTCCTCGGTTTTAGGTCGATAGAAAATTCCATTTTCCTCTCTGTGGGCATCCCAGGTAACTCCTCAAGGAAGACATTGAAAAACTCTCTCACGACTGGAAGGTGTTCTAGAACTTCCGCTACTCCCTTCTCATTTAATGCAAGGATCACATAAATCTTACATCCCTTACGCATGCTCTTCTGTAGCTACAAGGAAGAGATGAACCTCAGGGAAACTCTTTAGTTCTGACCTATAATCACGTGTCTTTGACCCTCATCATTGACCAAGCTCAATCATTTCATTTTATAGTTGAGTATCACCTCATGCGATTCCAACTTGTCCATACTGATCACGACATCATAATATCATAATATTGTGACGTACAGGTTGGCCCTAGTGAAAAACTCTCTCGGGTTAAGGCTACAGCCCATAAACTTCCCACCAACCTTTTGTTTGTCTGTAGAAGCCATTTCTACAAAGATAAAATCATCTTGTTCGACTACCTTTACCTTAATTCCTTTTACTGCTACACCAGAAATGAAACTTTCAGTATCACTAGAATGTATCAAAATACTAAGGGTTTGGTCAGAAATGGTACCTGACATCTCGAGCATAGTCAATTGGTTCTCTTCCTGGAGGTTATTCACCATTGCATGAATCCAATGGGCCTTGCCCAAATCTCCCATGATAGTGGGTCTGGCTGATCCATATGCTCTAGTCCTCTCCACTGGGAAGTTGTTCTAGTAATGTGGCTCCCCATATGTCCAACACCCTCTCTTTGGTCCAGTACTCCTGGTGCCCGAAGTAGAAGTTGATGGCCCACCTGTCGGGAACCCTGGTCTGTTATGTTGAATAGGCCTAAACTGTTGTTAGTACGATCGATGCTACTGCTGATGTTGTGGTCCTCAGTAAAGAGTTTGTTGTTGAGGTATTGGTCACTGAGGTGTAGTGAAAGTGGATCCTCTCTGGAAGCGACGATATCCTGGTGAATGCCTAGCTGGTGTCTGATGTTGCTGTGCACTAGATGACACCTTCCCTACTGTTCTCATTGGAGTCAGGCTCTGAACCCCACTGATAAGCTCCTCCTATGATATGAGGGGATTCTGAATGACATCATGCAAGGTTTGAGGCATCAGAATCCTAACCTTTGCAAGAATCCTGACATTAAGGCCAAAAAAGAACTTGTTGACCTTAAGTTTCTTGGTATTCAGGTGCAGAGCATATCGAAGCAACTCCATAAAATAGGCCTCATACTTAGGCACTATAAGTTCACCCTGTCGCAAGGAGTTGAACTCGTTGAGCTGATGTTAAATAAATTCCTCTGATAGATACCTCTCTTGGAACCGTTCCTCGAACAGTTCCCATGACATGTCTTCAACAACCATGTTCAATTGTGGCATGAGCATCTTCCACCATAGAAGAGAACTCCCCTTCAGTTGAAACACCACCATGCATACCTTCATGTTGGAGGTATATTCGTGAAGTGAAAAGCACATCGTCATATTCTCCAATCATGCCTCGATGTCTGTTTCATCTGGGGCACCAAAGAACTCAGGAAATTTGACCGTCTTGATTTCATGGTGAATGCTACTAGTACTGACTGAAGTGGGCTATGGACCCTTAGGGGGTGTCGGTGCCCTGGCCTCATCTCTATCCAAATGACTGATTAGTGCCTTAGACATCCATTGAAAGGACCTCATCATCCCAACCACATCACCCAACACTATATGTTCCTTCCCGATAACCTGTTCGTCTCCCTGGGGGTTATACCCCTCAGGTGTGGATGCTACTGGGGGCGTCACACCTCATCCCCTAGCACCCCATCGTCTACCTCCACGGCGTCCTCTAACAATGATTACCTACATGAATAAAAATCAATTTAATTAGCAACCTTAAAATAAAAATTCAATCAACGAAATCCGTAGTGATCCCAAGTCGTGGCTCGAACCA
>JASDQU010738275.1:147512-189192 GCA_032191745.1 Picea mariana
TATGGGCTCTCCTGCCTAATAAAAATATATTCTTTAGCTTATAAACACTTGGCTCACCATCCTATAAACATAATTACAATTCAGTAGGGGCTCAACCTTAGGGTGTTACAATCCCCTCCCCTTATTTTTGCAATGTTCTCAGTGCAACTTACTTACACAACAACAACAAGATTTCCAAAATCTTAAAAAAGACATGGGCATTCTACCCGCATAGCATCTTCATACTCCCATGTTGCATCCTCAGGACCGTACCAGGTCCACTGGATTTTTATAGGCCCTATGGATCGATTCTAGAGATACTTGCTTTTCCAGTCCAATATACGCACCCGATGCACCTAAAAAGTACTTTCCTAGTCTACCTGAATCACATTCCAATCAATAACATGATTAGCATCACGTACATATTTCTTAAGCAATGACACATGAAATACATTATGTATAGACATGCATGCAGGAAATGCAAGCCTATATGCTACTATACCAATCTTCTCTAGGATTTCAAATGAGCCACAATATCGAGCTGCCAACTTTGAATAATTTCCCAACTTTAGGGAGCTTATGTTGGCCTTCACTCTCAAGAACACATGATTCCCTACTTTAAATTCCCTGTGAGTTCTGTTCTTATCAGCGTAACGTTTCTACCTGTCTTGGGTAGCCTTCAAATTTTGTTTAATCTTCAGTAGTTTCTCTTCCATTTCCTTGAGAAACTCTGGCCCAACCACTTCCCTATTATCTGGGTTGTCCCAGCTTATTGGGGTGTTGCACTTTCTACCATAAAGTGCTTCAAATGGGCCCATCTTCAGTGATGCTTGATAGCCATTGTTGTAGGAAAATTATACCAAGTGTAGATAATCTTCCCATTTATATGGTTTGTCCATCACATACATCCTTAGCATGTCCTCTATCACTTGGTTCACCCTTTTTTTTTCCCATCTGACTAAGGATGATATGATGTGCTCAAGTTCAGATTTGTTTTGAACCCCTTGAATAACCCATTCCAAAACTTTGAGGTGAACTTTGGGTCTCTGTCAGACACAATTGTCTTGGGTACGCCATGCAAGTGTGCTACTTCCTTCATATAAATATCAACAACATTAGTTTTCTTATGAGTAGTCTTCATAGGAATGAAATGGGAAGCTTTAGTAAGCTTGTCCACCACCACCATGATTGCATCATGTTGCTTGCTTATTCTGGGAAATCCTGTGATGAAATCTATTGTTAAAAATTCCCATTTTCAATTAGGAATGGGTAATGGCTGCAGTAAACTAGTTGGGTGTCTATGCTCAACCCTTACCCTTTAGAATTCCAAACATTTTACAATAAAAATAACAATCTCCTTCTTCATGCCTGGCCAATAATATTGTCTTTTGACTGCTGAAATTGTTTCTTGATATCCTAGGTGTCCTGCATAAGGTACATTGTGCATTTTTTTTTTAAATCACACTACTCAATTCATAAGATTTGGGTACATAAAATATGTTTCTGTACATAAGGATTCCATCAATTCCCAATTAATAATACTCAACCTTCTGCTGCATTTTACCTTGCTACAATTTTGTTACCAATTCCATGTATTGCAAATCTGATTTTGCAGCCTCCACAATGATGTCTTTCAAATCTGATTGGTACATGCTAATGGTTGTAGCATGCAAATCATGCACTCTTATGCTGAGTGAATCAGCCACTTTTTTCTATTTCCTCTTGATATGCTTTATATCAAAGTCATATTCACTGAGATACTCTAACCATCTTCTTTTCCTGGAATTTAGAGTTGGTTGATCAAACAAATACTTTATACCATTATGGTCTATCCTTAGCTCAAACCTATTTCCCATGAGGTAGTGCCTCCACTTCTTCAAAGTGTGCACTATGGCTACCAACTCCAAATTGTGAGTGGAATAGAGCCTCTCTTGCTCCTTCAACTTCCTTTATTCATAACATACAACAAACCCATTTTGAATGAGGACTCTACCAAGTCCTTATTTTCATGCATCTATGCATACAATGAAGTCTTGATTTGGATCTACAATCCTCAAAATTGGAGCAATGGTTAACAATTGCTTCAATTGTTGGAAGTTTCTTTCACATTCTTTTGTCCATTGAAATGTCTTCCCCTTCCTTTGGAAGGAAGTGATGGGGTGAGCTATTCTCGAAAACCATGCAATGAACCTTATGTAGTAGCTAGATAGACCCATAAAGGATCTAACTTCTGTCACATTCTTTGGCGCAGACCATTCTCTAATGGCTTCTATATTTTCAGGGTCCACTTTTATCCCATCCTTTGAAATGATATGCCCCAAGTAGTGAATTATGTTTTGATAAAATGAGCACTTTCTCAATTTGGAATACAACTGATGATCCCTCAGCACTTGCAACACCATCTTCAAATGATTCTTATGTTCTTCCTATGACTTTGAATATACAAGGATGTCATCCAAAAATATAATGACAAACTTATCTAAATATTCTCAGAAAACGCCATTCATTAAGCACATGAAAACAACTGGTGCATTTGACAACCCAAATGGAACCACTGTGAACTCGTAATGAACATACCTTATCCTAAAGGTAGTATTGTTGATATCTTCCTCCTTAATCCTTACCTGGTGGTATCCTGACCTGTGATCTATATTTGACAATATATTTGTGTCCTTCAATTGATCAAAGAGATCATCAATCTTTAGTAAGGGATACTTGTTCTTTATAGTCACTTTATTCAACTGTCGAAAATCGATGCACAATATTAATGTCCCATATTTCTTCTTCACGAACAAGACCGGGGCACTCCAAGGTGACACACTTGGGCGTATATACCCCTTATTCAGAAGTTCTTCAAGATGCATTTGCAATGCCTTCAGCTCTGGTGTACTCATTTTGTAAGGAGTCTTTGGCACTGGAGCTTCTCCAGGCATTAAATTTATAGAGAAATCAATATCTCTCTTTAGGGGTAGTCCTGGTACCTCCTTGAACACATCTTCAAAGTCTTCTAGGACTGCATGATCCTCCAAATTTGGCACCTTATCCTTAGGTGCTTCTTCTATATGAGCTGCAAATATTTGACAGCCTTTCATGTAGCATTTCTTCAGCTGCATTGCTGAAATTTCTTTGATAGCAACTTCCCTAGGAATTCCGTGGACTTTTCTCTGATTTCCTTCCTCATCTAGGAAAGTGAATGCCTTTTTACGACATTTTAATATGGCATGGTGTTGGTCTAACCAATCCATACCAATTAGGCATTCATAAGAACCTAAAGGAAAGATGTTCAAATCTTCCCTTGTGCTCAGTCCATTCATGTCCATAAGACATGACTTAACCATCTCATTGAATTTTCTTTTGGCTCCAATAGCTATCTACACCAACCAAGATTTTTCATGCTTTCTTCTTGGAAAATGAAAACTTTCCACCATCTTAGGATCTATATAACTATGACTAGCTCCTGAATCAACTAAAATAGTAATGGTTTGTTTGTCGATCATACCTTCCACTTCAATCATATGTGATTGATACTCTACTTGCTTGTTGTTCAGGGCTTCATAGATCCTTCGAACATCTTTGCCCATGTCCCCCACTATTTCATATCATTGAACATTGTGAACAACTCTCACTTTGTCACTTCTGTGAGGACAATCTATAAACATATGATCACCTTTACAGCCCCAACATTGAATAGGTGGTTGCCTTGGCCTTTGACCACTTGTCTCAATCGTTCTGGGCTCTTTAGAAGTTGGTTATCCCTGAGGATTATTTCTGAAGAGTGGTGGATTAATTCCCTTCTTCCTTTGATCCATCTTGAATTTCTTCTTGTCCTCCCAATCTTTTTGGAAAGTTGGCCTTGTTTTTTGTTGATCATATAGGCACTTATATAACCTTATGGTCTCCTCCAATGTTTTGGGATCATCATATTGTATTTTTTCACTGATAAATGGTGGAAAACCACTCAAATACCTATGAATATTGACTTTGTCATCCTTGATGAAGGAGACATACTTCAACAATTCTAAAAACCTTCTTTCATACTCATCTATTGTCATACTCCCAAGCTTGAGTTTGAAGAACTCTTTCATTTTCTTGTCATAGTGCCTCTTACTCAAGTATTTATTTTCAAAATACTTATTGAATTCCCTCCAAGTAACATTTTTCTCACTAATGTGTTTCACTTGCACAAGTTGATCCTGCCACGTGGATGCCTTACCTTTGAGTTGATAGATGGAAATTCTTCCTTCTGTATGAGAAGAATGATTATGCAATTGAAAATAATTTCTCATGCCCAACAGTCATGTCTCTGCATATTTATCCTTCTTGTGTTCCCCATCAAATGTAGGAGGTTTGATTTTGTTCATTTCTCCTTGTAGCTCATCCACCCTAGACCTCTTATTCTTCCTAATATGGGATGGACTTGAATTGTTGTGTGCCCTCTTATTGAAATGCCTCGGGGAGTGTTGATGATGTCTACTATCACTTTTTTTTCTTTTGTAACTTCCTGATTTTCTTGATCCACTCTCCTTATCCAATTTATTTTTCTATTCTTTCCAGTGATCCAAAATGGATCCAGAGAAGGTTAAGACAACTCAGAATGCACAGAAGAAAGGGAAAAAATTCAAAGTTCCTACAACTTAGTGAAAATGGCATAATCACAAAGATGTTTCACAAGATTTCTAACGGTGCAAATGGTTCGTCAAACAAAGTTACGGATCAAAATTTTTAAGCGGTCAAAGTTCAGTCAAACTTGGTCAAATAAGAAAAATTCAAAGTGACATGTGGCACCACTGAAAGGGTGACATGTGGCATAAATGAGTGGGCAAGATGACATGACATGTGAGACACATGGGCACGTTCAGTGATGACACATGTCAACTTCATTGGCAAATCAAATTGTGATAAGTGGCAGTTTTTATGTGGACCAGTTATATGGTGCCACATGGCCCAGTCATGGGATGCCACGTGGCACCCCTCTCATGGATGGAATGTGCAAAAGTTTATTCGAATCCCCAAGAGTTGACCTTGTGACCTAAAAGTATCCCAAAGGCCCCACAAGTCCACATTAACCACTACACCACATGATGTTTCTTGTTTATAACATGGTTTAATTATTATTTGAATTTAAACTTTGAACTAAGTGCCAAAGGGAGGGGGCTAGGCCTTCAACCCAACCCCTGATCACGTGTTTATCCCAGATGACCATAGTACTCTGCCACTTTGGGGGCTTAACCCAACCATACACTAAATATAGCATATGCCGCTATGTTTAGAACTATTCAGCCATTTAACCGCCCACCAAAACGTCCACCAGAATTAGCAGAGTGCACCAACAATATACTAAAATGAGAAGTCTATGAGATTCGACCCTGGAACCTCCCCAACAGTCTATGCCTTAAATTATCCTCCATAATGAATGCGCCTAACTTCCTCATTATTACATAACCACCCAGAATTTGTATATAAGGGGGTTTCGGGTAGTCCATTTGAAGACAGACAAGAGCATAGAGAAGGGGCAGGTTGAGTGCATTCGTACAGTATGGATTTGGGCACAGTTTTCCAGATTTTGGCATAGATTTTGAGATCTTTTATTCATTAATTGCAGGAGTAGTGGCATGGAAACTGAGGCAGGGGTATCTTGGAGGCTCGAAAGTGTCTGACTCAGATTGATACACAGAGACATTCATTTTTAGGTAAAACGAAATGCAATGGCAGTGTCAGTTTTCTGATATGAACAAAGCTTATGTGGCTTGATTCTAGAATGAAGTATACTTATGTATTTTTCTCAATTCTTTTGTGGAGTTAATAAAAAGACCTACCCATTTAAGAACAGGACCCTGAGACGTAATCCATTAGGGACAAACTCCGTTATCAAGTTATTTGTGTTTATATTGCATGATTATGTATCTTTCATTTTGAGCATTTCCTTCTTTATGGTGTACTTTTGTTTATGCTCATTTAATACAGTTCTTTAATAATTCATCTGATGAAAAGATCCCCGATCATGTTGGTATCAAAGCAGTCATATTTGACTTGAATTGTTGAGTATGAATGCTTACTGGGGCAAGCATAAGCAGGGTGAAGGAACTCTTAATACGTTCAATCCCAAAGTTGGTCATACATCCCGAAGGAAGAAGATGGTAAAAGAGAGCAAGCGCGATGAATAGGAGAAAAAATTTCACATGGTCTTTTATCGCATGTCAGAAATGGTGGAACGAATGTATGGATATTACAAGAAGAGGATGAAGAAGAAGAAGAATAAAAGGGAAGAAAATGAATATGATGATGCTTCAGTAAATCAAGGGGTTGGAGGAGATCCTCCTGAGCCTTCGTCTTCACCTTCAAGTTCTATTTCTTCCTCTGAGAATTCTCATCACTCTCAAGATTCTAACCATAAAGCCTCTTTTAAGAAACCTTTATTAAAGCTTTATGTAAAGTTTGATTTACCTATGTTTAATGGAGATGCTAATCCTGAAAAGTTAGACAATTGGATCCAAAAGGTTGAAGTATATTGTTGTGTTTAGCATATTGACGAAGAGGAAGTTAAAGTGCAACTGGCTTCTCTTCGGTTGGAAGGCACCACTCTCGTATGGTGGGAGAGAAAGCTATAGGACAAGAGTAAGTATGGTAAGATTCTTTCCTCATGGTCAGATTTTAAAATAGAGATAAGGAAGAAGTTCTATCCATTAGGGTATTTACATAAAGCAATGATGGAGTGGCAAACGTTGAGACAGAGTAAAGGTCAGAACATACAAAGTTTCACAAAGGAATTTATGAAGAAAGCTTTAGCATTGAATATTCCTTTGCATTCTTATAAAACTTTAATGAAGTATATTGGCACACTTCATAGTTATATGCTTCATACTTTTCTCTTGTTTAACCCCACTAGTCTTGATGAAGTTTGTGTGCAAGCCACTCACCTTGAGAACAGGGGGAAACATGTTGAAGAACATCCCATGAATAAACCTTCCAATTTCCCACAAAAGAATTTCAAGAAGTTCAAAACGAAGGGCAATAAGACCGCTACAGTAATGAGAGAAGGAGAAAAACCATCTTGCACTCATTGCAAGAGGAGCAGTCATGATTAAGAACACTGTTGGAAACTACATCTGGAAAAGAAACCGAAATAGTTCACTAGAAAGGGGAAGACAAAGACTGTTGCTACAGTGCAACAAGATCTCAGTTCTGAATTAGGAGATGAAGGAAAGATCACAACAGCTGGAGTACAAGGTAAAGAATCTCTTCATGTTAGTTCAATTTCCATTGATGAATCTCATATTGATGAATGAAAGAGGAATGAGTTATTTCATATACAAGATGTATCTAAACATACTAAGATAGATACATTATTTGGTTCGGGTTCCCAAGTAAACTTAATATCTGAAGCACTTGTCAAGAAGATGGGTCTTCTAATGAAACCACATCCAAAGACTTACCCTATTGGTTGGGTATGTGACAAAGCAAAACTTAATGTCACCAAACAATGTAGGGTTAGATTTTATATTGCTTTAAATTTGATTGATGAAGTAGATTTGGATGTTGTACCGCTTGATATATATGGCATAGTGTTGGGAAGTCAATATAGAAAAACAGTCTTCTTTTGTCATGAGAAAAAATACCACCTTACTAAAGGGGGAGTGGAATATATTGTTAGAGCTCATAGCATGAGGGTGAATATGACACTTGTTAGTGTAGGGAAAATGAAAAGACTCATAACCACTAATAAGATATATGTACTCATGGTTGTCAAAGAGAAAGATGTCGAGACATCTGACGGTTTCCAAGGATGTGATCCATCTCATAAACAATAATTAACTGATATTGTCTCTAAGTATGATGATATTTCTTAGGAACCATATGGATTACCTCCTAAGAGGGAAATCCAACATGAGATACATCTTCAACAGGATTCTCCTTTGTCTAATGTGGGCATGTACAAGATGTCATTTGTGGAGATGATAGAGATCAAGAAGCAGGTACAGGGATTACTGGATCAAGGGGTCACCAGGGCCAGTTCATCTCCTTGTGTTTCTTTGATTGTGATGGTGCCAAAAAAAGATGGCACATGGTGAATGTGTGTTGATTACTGAGCCTTAAATAAAATCACGATGAAAAATCAATACCCTCTTCCTTGCATAGATGATTTACTTGATCAGTTGAAGAATGTTGTTTATTTCACTAAGTTGGATTTGTGCAATGAATATCATCAAATCAGGGTTGTAGAACATGATGCATGAAATACTTCCTTTAAAACCAAACAAGGATTGTTTGAGTGGTTAGTTATGTCGTTTGGGCTTTGTAATGCTCCAACAACTTTCATGCGTGTGATGAATGATGTATTCAGGCCTTTCCTAGATGACTTTGTGATTGCATATTTAGACGACATTCTTGTTTTTAGTGGGACTTGGGATGAACATCTAAGGCATGTAAAACAACTATTGCATACTTTGCAGAGGGAAAAGTTGTATGTGAAAATGTCAAAGTGTGAATTTGGCAAGATTGTTCTTGTATACTTAGGTCACATGATGGGAGGAGGACAATTGTAGATTGATCCTTCCAAAATTGAAGTGATTGTGAAATGGCCTTAGCCAAAGAGTGTAACCGAAGTCCTAAGCTTCTTGGGTGCAGTCCAGTATTGGAGAATATTCATTCCCAACTTCTCCTTTATCGCAGCTCCTTTGCATGCCTTAACCAATGTGAAGAACACTTTTCAGTGGTAAGGAAAACAACAAAAATCTTTCAACATTTTGAAGGAGAAGATCAATACCGCATCAGTATTTTCATTGTCGAATCTTCAACAGACATTCGAGATCAAGATAGATGCCAACGGATATGCCATGGGTGCAATATTGATGCAATATCGTAAGCCTATTTGTTACCACTCTGAGACTTTTAACCAAGTTGTTGTTAACTATCCTACATATGATAAAGAGTTGGATGCATTAGTTCAAAGCGTAAACAAATGGAAGCATTACTTGTTAGGGAAGGAAACAATCATACATATAGATCACCAACCCTTACAGTATCTTCAAGCACAGACAAAATTGCATCAATCTCGGCACTAAAGATGGATGGGTTTTCTACAAAAATTTCATTTGGTAATCAAGTACAAGAAGGGTTTTCTACAACAATTGCAGCTTCTATTATTTTGAAGAATACTTCTTTATCTCATGATAGCTATGTAGAGAAATATGGCATCGATGAAGATTTTAAAAAAGTATATGAGAAGCTAACCCATGGTGCACATGTAGAGAACTATTGTCTGAAGGGAAAGTTACTATATCATCTTGGGAAGCTGTGTATTCCTACAAGTGAACGAGTCCATGTAATACGAGAATCTCATACTTCTCTTGTAGCAGGGCATTTTGGGGTAGGGAAAAATATGGCTCATTTGCAGAGGTTTTGTTACTGACCTCAAATTAAAGAAATTGTAAGTAAATATGTAAAGGGTGTGTGATGTGTTCTACTTGGAATCCCACTA
Source organism: Picea mariana (assembly GCA_032191745.1). NCBI lineage: Eukaryota > Viridiplantae > Streptophyta > Pinopsida > Pinales > Pinaceae > Picea > Picea mariana. Next base: position 156,970 of record JASDQU010738275.1, read on the forward strand.
ATAGAAAATTGGGGCTATACTCACCACTTCCTGTTCCATCCCATCCATGGGAAAGAATTTCCATGGATTTTGTAGGGGGTTTACCAATGATCAGAGGGGGTCATGATTATTTGTATGTCGTAGTGGATAGGTTTAGCAATATTTGTATCATAATGCCATGTAAAAAGTAGATCACTGCTGAGTAGACTGTTAATCTCTTTTTTCAGCATGTTTAGGTTCACTTTGGATTACCCACGTCCATTGTCTCAGATCGAGATACTCGATTCCTTAGGGATTTTTGGACTAGATTGTGGAGAATGATGGACACCAGATTGAAGAGGAGCACTTCTTTTCATCCACAGACAGACAGACAGACAAATATGGTAAACAAAAGAGTGGTACTTTTTCTTTGAGGCTACTGTAGCAAGCATCCTAAGTTATGGGATGAACAGATACCTTATGTACAACATGCTTATAATCAAGATTTACATTCATCCACTCACAGTTCACCTTCTGAGATGTGTTATGGGTACCTACCAAAGGTTCCTTTGAACTTGATGTATGGGAGAGATGTCAATGTGAATGAATAATGAACAGAGGACAGAGCCCGCAAGTTCATCCAAAGGATTCAATAGTTACACCAGGCAGTCAGGGAACAATTGGATAAGAGTCAAGCACAGTATAAAGATCGACATGACAAGCACAGGGTTGACCATCAGTTCCAGGTTGGAGACTGGGTATGGCTTCATATCAGCAAGGAACGATTGAAGGGTGAAGGCAAGAAACTCAAGCCCATCCGATATGGACCCTTCACTATTTTGGAGAAAAGTGACACTAATGCTCTTCGTTTAGATATTCCACCTTATATGAAGATATATTCAGTTGTGAATGTAGAACACTTGAAACTTTTTGAATCTCCCATGATCATGGATTAGGATGAGGAAGTTTCAATACCATCAGTTGATGAGTTCACACCTGAGTACTTGGATGAGTTACAAGAATATATCATCATGGACAGAAGGACGAGGACTTCACGCAGGGGTGATGTTGATTATCTTCGAGTAGGCTTAAAGGGAACACATCCAAGCAAGGCAAAGTGGATTGAGAAAGATAAGGTGAGGGAACTCTTCCCTCACTTACCAATTGATTGATGAAAGATTTTGGTGGTCCAAAAATCTCTCAGTGGTAAGTTGTGATCCAAAATGGATCTAGAGAAGGTTAAGACAACTTAGAATGCACAAAAGCAAGTCAAAACGCTTAGAATGGCTTCAGCAGGCAAAGAAAGGGAAAAAATTCAAAGTTCCTAAAACTCAATAAAAAATGGCATAATCGCAAATAGCTCGTCACAATATTTCTAACGACGCAAATGGCTCGTCAAATGGAGTTACAGATCAAAAGTTATAAGCGGTCAAAGTTCAATCAAACTTGGTCAAACAGGCAAAAGTCAAAGTGACACATGGCACCACTGAAAGGGTGACACATGACATAGATGAGTGGGAAAGATGACATGACATGGTAGACACATGGGCACGTTTAGTGATGACACATGTCAACTTCATTCGCAAATCAAATTGTGACAAGTGACAGTTTTTATGTAGACCAGTTATATGGTGCCACGTGGCCCGGTCATGGGCTACCATGTGGCACCCCTCTCATGGATGGAATGTGAAAAAGTTTATTTAACTCCCCAAGAGTCGAACTTGTGATCTCCAAACAGCCCAAAGGCCCCACAAGTCTGCATTAACCACTACACCACATGTTATTTCTTGTTTATAACATGGTTTAATTATTATTTGAATTTAAACTTTGAACTAAGCGCCAAAGGGAGGGGGCTAGGGTGATCACGTGTTTAGCCCACATGACCATAGTACTCCGTCTCTTTGGGGGCTCAACCCAACCATACACTAAATATATCATATTCCTCTATATTTAGAACTATTCCACCATTTCACTGCCCACCAAAACCTCTACCAGAATTAGCGGAGCATGCCAACAATATACTAAAATGAGGAGTCTGTGGGATTCGACCCCGAAACCTCCCCAACAGTCTATGCATTAAATTAACCTCCATAAACAATGTGCCTAACTTCCTCATTATCACATAACTACCCAGAATTTGGGTTTCAGGCAGTCCATTTGAAGACAGACAAGAGCACGAAGAAGGGGCAGGATGAGCACATCCGTATAGTACAGATTTGGGCATAGTTTTCCATATTTTGGCATGAATTTTGAGATCTTTTGGTCATTAATTGCGGATCAGTGGCATGAAAACTGAGGCAAGGGTATCTTGGAGGCTCGAAAGTGTTTGACTCAGATTGAGACGTAGAGACAGTCATTTTTAGGTAAAACAATGCCACGAATGCAGTGGTGGTGTTATTGTTATGATCTGAGCAAAGCTTATGTGGCTTAACTCCATAATGAGGTATACTTATGTATTTTTCCCAATTATTTTGTGGAGTTAATCAAAATACCTACCCATTTGAGAGCAGGACCTAAAGACGTAGTCCACCAGGGATGAACTCTGTTATCAAGTTCTTTGTGTTCATATTGCATGCTTATGTCTTTTTCATTTTTAGCTTTTCCTTTTTTATGGTGTACTTTTGTTTATGCTCATTTAATATAGTTCTTTAATAAGTCACCTGACGAAAATATCTCGGATCATCTAGGATCTGCATCAACTTTATGTTGAATTCTCCCTGTTGCTCCCTAGCTTTCATGAGTTTTTTATTATCTGCCTAGTGAATTTGGACATCTTTCTGCAACTTTTTAATGATTTTGATCATGTTTTTTTATTTATCTATCTCTTCTCCATGCCCATTGGAGTTCGATCCTTCAACTCCCAAATGGACATCCATTCCTCTAGCTTCATTCTTTGAACTGAAAAAATCTTTTGTCTCCTCCATTTCTCTATACTATGCAACAACTCAGTTCGGCTCTGTCAATTGTTAACTCTACAAAAATGTGCAGTCAACCGAATTTTTGTCAAGATCTCAATCTTTAATTATTGTCCATAGGAAGTTAGACAATATGATTCAACAAAAATAATATCAGTGTCCATTTTTGGTGGGCCTGCATCGATCAAGAATCCCCATGATTCTATCTCTAAGCCATGTTGTGTTCTTCAACAATTCATGATTTGGCACTAACCCTTCTTCTTCAGCCCTTGGTTTTCATGTGACCATGCCTCTGACCCAGTGCTAATAATTTGGGTGCTTGTATAGAGTGTTGAAACTCCAAGCTCTAGAGCTTCATTCATTTCGACACGTGAAGGTCTCAGTTCCTTCAAATAGCCGAATGGCCTAATAACTGAATTGTTGCAAAGATATACGGTCCTCATTGATTTGAGATCAATGGTCCACAATTACTTCAGGACTTTGTGTCTTCGGGCCTTTGGGGCTCCGGGCGATATTCCTTTCTTACCTCTCAATCCTCTTGAATCATGAACCTCTGAACAAGGGAAGAGATCAATGGTCTCAATTACCCATCGATATATATGACTCATAGTTACTTCGAGAGTTCGAGCTTCGAAGATCTTTCACTGTTCACAATCACAATACTCACAATGGTGAACTATCCATAGAGGTGTAGATCCAATGATTCTTAGGCATCTACAAAAAAAAGACCAAGATATTCTTTGGAACTCCGACATTCAGGATTTTTTGTTTGTTGACTGGGGAAATCCTTTGGAGATACGAATCTTTGAAGTGAGATGTATGCCTCCACATGTCCTTTTGATTTGGACGACTGAGATTTACTTTGGAATCCTGGGCTTCGGGCGTTCCAAGATGCACAACTGATCCAAATTTTATGAGATGAAAAAATTAATATATATTATTAATAGGTGCCTAACACAAAATAACAGAGATACAGTAAAACTAGTTTTCTATTGCATAAGGAAATAAGCTGAAACTATAAAATGCAGCGGAAACAAGCTTGCTGGAATGGTGGTGGCTTATCTCTGAGAAGAGATGTGACAACTGTGCTCATTTTCAAGAAGATGATTAAAATGAGGATCTCAAGGCCTTTTTACAATAAACGGGAATGCCAAAAACCCTAGAAATCCAAAAACCTAACCCTAGGAGATGAAGCGCCAAAATTCATGTGGGCCCAATTTGGGTAAGTTAGTACATCAACTTCTCGGGGTCGTAACTTTTGCATACGATCTCCATTTTAGGCATATGATATCACGTTGGAAAGGTATCATTGAGGAGATTCATTTTGGGAGCTCAATCATTCCTTTGTCTATAATTTAGACTCTTGATCCCGAAAAATCTTCATTTAGGCCCTCAAAATGGCCCTGGAAGTTAAAAATACTAAAAATAGTAAATTGCCAAAATTGTCAGGAAATTGTTTTGAGCCAGTTGGAAGAGGTGGGTGGAAACCGATATCCACCTATATTAATCCTCCCTCCTTAGGAAGAAATGGTATCCATTTCATTGAGTTCCCCCATCATATGAGGAAATTTCTGTTGAATTTGGCCCTGGGTGAGCCACTTGCCTTGGTGTAGGAGTTGCCCTGCTTTGATGACTCGATAAATTTGGATCCTTTGTTGTCGAGTTCCCTTGATCTTTATGTCCACAATATGATCGTTGGATGCCTATTGTATGAATCTGGGGTTGAGATCTGTTGGTTTCAGCTGCTCTGCTACATCTGAGGTGTCCAATAATGGTGGGAAATAAGGGTGAAGGAGATCCACATTGAAAACTAGGTGCAGGCCAAGGAAAGGAGGAATGTTGAGCTCAAAATCATTATCTCCCATGGACTTGATGATGGTGTAAAACCCATAATGGAGTGGGAAAATCTTCTTATGGGATCCTGTAATGTGTTCTTTATACAAGTGCAGCCAAACTTTGTCACCCACCTAAAATTTATGAGGCACCCGATGTTGATCATGGCGCTGCTTGTACTTGTCACTGGACTTCTGTAGGATATCCTAAGCCTATTGGCCGATGTGTTGGATCCGATCAATGAACCAGGTGGATTTTTTAGCTTCAGTTGGAGTAAGAGATGAGTCAGTCAAGGTGACTGCAAGGGGAAGTGCAGAATCATTCAATTTACGACCTTGATTTGGCCATTTGTATAGGGGTGGAAGGCCGTGGATTTGGTGATCTTGGTGTCCAGCAGTGACCAGATGCTCGACTAGAATGTGCTAAGAAATTGATTGTCTTGATCTAATACAATGGTTTGTGGGATTCCAAAATGTACCCAGAATCGTTCAAAGAAGAGCTTGGCAGTGGCCTCTGTTGTGATGTTCTTTTTGCAGGCAACCAGAATCACGTTCTTAGAAAAGAGATAAAAAACCACAAAAACACAGTCATTTCCCCATGTTGTGAATGTGAGGCCCAACATGTAGTCCATTAAGATGGATTCCCATGGCCTTTTAGGAGTAGGAAGAGGGTTGTACAAGCCCTATTTCTTAGTAGTCAGTTTGGCAATAGCACAGGTAGTGCAGGACCTGATATACTTGTTGACCTCCTGTCAAAGTTTAGGCCAGTAGAAATGTTTATGTAGCATCGCCACTGTCTTTTCGATGCCTACTTCCACCCAACTATAGTGGGATTCCTAGTTCAACTTCGCTCACTCTCTTGATGGAACACATATATGGCCTAGATGACACAATAACCCATCCTGAAGACAAAAATTATCGACAACTTCATTTTCACCCAACATTTTGTAGGTTGTGGTGAATTTTAGGTCTATCTCATAGAGTTGGGGCCATTCAGAGGTCTCATGGCCATAGGAGTCTAGCACCATGGTGAGATTCATGACTAGCGGTCTACTGAGGCAATCATCAACACGATTGTTGATTCATGTTTTATACTTGATGTTGAGGTGGAATTGCTGCAATTATGTGGACCACTTTTGATGGTGATCATTTTGCAATTTCCCTTATGTTTGCACGAACTGTTGTGGCTTATGATCAATGTGGATGATTCTCTCCATCCCAAGAATGTAATGTCTCCACTAGCGGTAGGCTTGCATAATGGGGTACATTTCTTTTTCATAAGTAGTGTACTTATGGACAACATCTGATAGTGTCTCACTATGATAGGCCATAGGGTGGTCGTGCTGAGTGAGAATGATGTCCACCACATAGTTTGAAGCATTTGTCTTGATCTCAAAGGGTTGTTGTAGGTATGGTAGTGAAAGTACTGGGGTTGAGCACAAGCACTGCTTCAAATCATCAAACGCTTGTTGCTGGGACTGGCCCCATGCAAATTTCTCCTCACCACCACCCCTAGTTATTTGACTTAGGGCCCATGCAATATGGGAGAATCCCAACATGAACCTGTGGTGGAAATCGACAAGGCCCAAGAAGCTCCGAACCTCAGTGACTGTGGTTCGGGCTGGCCAATCACGTATGACTTGGATCTTGGCTAGATCTACATGTACACCATGTTGATAAATTATGTAGCCCAAGTAATGGAACCTGTCCATGCTGAAGGAGAATTTTTCCAAGTTGGTATATAGCTTGTGTTGTCGTAGGGTGTGCAGAACCTGTTGAATATGCTGCAAATGTTTGGCCCAAGTCTTGCTATAAATGAGAATGTCATCCAAATACACCACTACAAAAGTATTCATGAATGGTCATAGGATATTATCCATCATCCTCATGAAAGTGGCTAGAGAAATTATCAAACCAAAGGGCATGAACAACCATTCAAAAATGCCTTCCTTTGACTTGAAGGCGGTTTTCCATACATCTGTTTGTTCTATCGAGACCTAGTGGTAGCCAGAATTTAGATCAATCTTACTGAAGTATTTGGCCCTCGTGGTTTTATCAAGGAGGTCATCGATTCAGGGAATCAGGTACCGATTTCTAACTGTGATTTTATTCAGAGCCTGGTAATCAATGCAGAGTCACCATGTTTCATCTTTCTTCTATACCAACACGATTCGGCTCCTGCAAGGTGATGAGTTGGGACAGATGTGCCCCTTGTGGAGCATTGATTGGATCTATCACTTGATCTCCTCATTCTCTAATAGAGAGCGATGATAGAGTGGCCCATTGGGCAGCGATGCGTTGAGGGTCAGATTGATGGGGTTCTTGACCTGGAAGTGTAGAGGTACCTTGGTAAGTGAGGAGAAGACATATGAGTATTGTTCCACAACCTTATCTACTTGCTTCTATTGTGTGAAGAGGTTGGTCGCAAAGACCCTAGATGTGGCTTTGATCTTTTGCTTATTCTGAGAGCAAATCACAAAGAATAAAAACTTCCCCATCTGAGAGATGACCTTCCTACATTTCTTAGCAGAGATCAAGGAAATAGCACTAGGTGGGATTGCCTCAGGTGTCCTATGCAATTTCTTGTTCAAATTAATAATAACACTACGAGGCCTAGACTCATTTACAACATTATGTTTCCATAAATAATCTTGTCCCAAAAGAAAATCACAAAATTCGAGAGGAGAAACATCACACAATACCTCGTCTTTGAAGGGCTTGATGTCGTATGACATTCGGCACTATTGGCGGACAAGGAGATCACTTCCTTGGCAGAGCCATCCAATGGTGTAGGGTTGTGGGTACAGTTTTTTTGGCAGGGCTAGTCGCTTGATGACCTATGCTGACATGAGGTTCTTCTGGATACCGATATGCATGATGAAGTGCAACGAGGTTCCTTTTACCCACATCTTTGAATGGAAGAGGTGTCCTCTTTCTTCTAGCTCATCTCATTCACCAGGCTAGATCTTGGTGTTAGAAACGATGGCACTAGGTTCCACATCAATGATCCTTCTTCCCCTTTCTGGTTCTGGCTCAAATTCTGAACCTGCATTTGATTCAAAGGATTTCACTTCGGCCACCAACAACTTCTTTGAGCGGCAGTCAGCAGTGTTATGCCAAGGGCTCTTATGGAAGTCACACCACTTCCTGGTATCTTTCTTTGTATTTCTAGTGTCCTTTTCTTGCAGCTTGGAATGGTTGTCCTGATATTTTCCATAGTTTCTCTGTCCTTTGTTCTGTGGGTTGGGGCTGCCCTTTCCTAGATTTTGTTGTGAGGGGTTCCCAAGCCCAAATTGCCACGTATTTTGTTTGAGCTTCTTCTTGATTTTGATGACATATTAGTAGGTCATGCCCAAGGATGATATGTCCAAAAATTCCATTTTGGTCTAGATGTATCTATGCAGAGTGTCGTGATACTTGAGCACCATATGTCTCTCTGAATCTTTGATACCGAGATTGGTGTGCAAGGTATGAAAGATATTCGTGAAATGTGGCACTTCTTGGTCTCTTTCTTGCCGCAGTGTGGTCCATTTGGTATACAAGTCAACATAACTTCCAACAGGGTAGTATTGTTGCTTAATAGAATCCTTGAAGGAATCCCAAGTGGCCATCACTATAAATAGTGAGGGTTCCTCTGTTTCATTTTGCTCACAGAACATTTCCCACCAATCTTTGACATGGGGAATGGCTTTGAGGAGCACAAAAGTAATATTTTCTCTATTCAAAAAGTTATGGACAGAAAAATACCCTTCTAGTAGATTCAACCACTTGTCTACAACATCTGTGTCTATCTTACCTTCAAATATAGGAATATTGAAGTTTATTTGTACCTTGAAGGGGGTGGCACCTCGCATCAAAGAAGATGTGTCACCTGTTGGTAGCCATCGAAGGATTTGCACGAAACTATCAATCATCTTGTTCCTTTGTTGCGTGAGGGCTTCCTCAATCAATAGTTTGAAAGGATCTCCTATCTCATCATATTTATTTTCTCCTACCATGAGAGGTTTTTTGGGTGTGTGAGATATTTTTTCCTCAAAAGAAACAAGCTCGATACCCAACTCTTTGTACTCCAACCTCATTGGGGACATGCATTAAGATGACAAGGAGAATACCACTTTGATACCACTGATCTGGATTTTATGAGCAGAATGAAATGACTATATATTATTAACAGGTTCTTAACACAAAATAATAGAGATAAAGTAAAATTGGTTTCTATTCAATAAGGAAATAAGATGAAATTGTAAAATGCAGCGGAAATAAGCTTGTTGGAATGGTGGGGCCTTATCTCTGAGAAGATATGTGATAGTTGGGCTCATTCGCAAGAAGATGATTACAATGAGGCTCTCAAGGATTTTTTACAATAAGCAGGAATTCCAAAAACCCTAGACATCCAAAAACCTAACCCTAGGAGATGAAGTGCCAAAAGTCATGTGGTCTCGTTTGGGTAAGTTAGTACATCAACTTCCTCATGTCGTAACTTTTGCATGCGATCTCCATTTTAGGCATATGATAGCCTATTGGAAAGGTATCATCGAGGAGATTCATTTTGGGGGATCAATCTTGCCTTTGGATATCATTGATAAGATCAATCCCGAAAAACCTTCATTTAGGCCCTCAAAATGGCCCCGGAAGTTAAAACTACTAAAAATAGTAAAATGCCAAAAATGTCAAAAAACTGTTTTGAGCCAATTGGAAGAGGTGAGTGGCCACCGATATCCACCTAGATCAACCACACCACAAAACTCCGAAGTGTTAAATTTCTAAAGTGCTAAGTCTCTGAAGTGAGATATCTGGCATCATGTGTCCTCATTGATGGACGATCGAGATGAACTATAGGATTCAGTTCTTCGGGAGTTCTCGCTTCATGCATCCGCCTTTCTTTCGAAGTGGTTATCCATCAGAGTGTAGGATATCCTACCATGTGTCCACTTTGATCAATGGTTTGGATCATCTCTAGGAATTCGGGCCTTCGAGAGTTCTTTACTCAACACTACTTGCTTCCTCTTCGAGTACGAGATCATCGAATATGGGGATCGTTTTACACGTGTCCCCTGCTTGGATCAACAGACAGGAATTGTAAGAAGTTCTCTCTATCTTCTCTACATGTGACTGAGAGTTGTGACCTCATCTTAAGCTTTGGGTGCTTATCTCACTTTTCAAGATCAAAATTTGTGTTTTAATGGACCATGAAGATCAGTGACCACGAGTGATTGTGGAAACTCTACTTTCTCAAGCTTTAATTTCCTTCTCTATATCTGCAATGCAAAGATGTTTGTCCGTAGTGGGATCGATATCCATCATTGATCTGTTTATATAGCAAGATCAATGATCCTTAGGGATTGCAGAGTCTCAACTTTCTCACGCTTTAATTTCCCTTGCGATTTCCGGAATGGCTCCCCATCGTTGATCTCCCTTCAATGAGATATGACATTTGTGACTTAATCGTTTCTTGATCTGATGGTTTATCTTTCTCTCACCGATATCCAATGGATGAAAAAAAGTTTATCCTCTTTTGCGCACTCTTCGTCCTTTTTGATCTTGATTAATGGATCATATCTATTCTTGTGGTTGGTCCTAAGGATTTTGTATCTTCTCCTTTACTTCCTCTTACAACTTCCTCGTGAGATTCTGAACATAGTCCTAATGACGCTCTAAACTTTCAGTTTTTTTCCTTTCGAAAACAATTCGCTCTGAATATTTGTCTCGTTAACCACTAACATGGCCCATCCAGGCTCAGTGTTGAAACCATGGATATCATACCATTTTGTAACATCCCGGACCATCAACCTCTGTCAGGAACGCTACCAAAATGACCTTATATTTTTGAACTAGTTCTCATACCATTTTTGAATTTATATGCATGCGTATCTATCTAATGCAAATTATCACCTATAGGATTATGTTCATGCCACTTATTCATGTGGAAATAATCATTAAAAACATAATGAAAATATATTCATACAAACGACATATTCTAACCATGCATAGATTAATGCAGAAATAATAGTAAGCCTACACATACAACATATACGATATATCCAGTCATTGTTCATCAATTATAACACATGTACAGTTACACAACATACAATCAACAGATATTTAGTACTTATCTTTCAATAGATGACCATCAACTGCATGAAGACCTTCCATGAACCTCCCAGCCTTAGACTATGCTACTCATCATGCTCAATAGTGGGTCACCCGTGAGTTGGGACTAAGCTCCACTGGGAAAGGGATTCTTAGGCTTGGAAAGGGCAACAGGAAAGTCGCATAGGTCAATGGAAAGGAATATCTCTTAGGTCCAACTCACACTAACAACCTACAATCTCTCATTCCCCACCCCAGGAAGTTTTCCCCTTCTTTTCTCAACAATCCTTTGGATTCCCCACTTCCCTTCCAGGGATTCAACAACAAACTAGACATGAATTCTCATAGCACTATAGTTGTAGTTGGGCTCCCCCTAGGAAATCACTTTCCCAACAACCTCTCTCACCTGGAGAGAGTTTCTTGCAGGCCTGACAACTTTCTTATTCAATCCACAGGCCTGACAACATGCCTCTTCAAACCACAAGCCCTACAACCTGCTTCTTCAGTCTAGTTCTAAGTCAATTCTTGAAAAGGTGATGGCAACAAAAAATCTCATTATAGAACAGATGATGGAAGCAAGACACGCTCAGTCAAGGAACTGTGTGGGATGTAAAAACAAACCATTGAGGCAAGGTATGGCTCAGGCAAGGTACAGGTGCATTGTGCTTCAAAGGAAAGGTACGTAATAGCTCACAATGCTTGCAGGGTCCAAAGGTGCGTAATAGATGTTGAGGTGACAATGGAGAACTGGTTCAATGTGTGAATCCATGGTGAATCAGGAAGGGTGAAAAACTTCCAGATAATTGTAAGGGTGATGAGGAAACTCAAGACTGGTCCAAACGCAAGGATGGGGAGAAACTCCATAATGGGAAGCGAACCCCAAATGAGTTGACTTTCCCAGCTAAAACGACATGCACCCAGGTTTACACATGTCTTCCTACAAGTGCATGAGTTCCACTTAGCACTCATTCCCTTTCCTTGGAACTTAGGACAACACCTATCATTTCCACCTTATCCTTTAGGAAATAATAATAAAATATTATTCCCTTAGAGGTAATCCCTTTAGCTTATCCCCTAGGCCTAGACACTTAGACCCCTCCCTTACCCTACCCAGTGGACATTATTCCCCAATAACTCTTTCTTCATGGTTGGTCTACAGGAAGAAGTGTAATTTATATTAATGATATGAGTATTTACATATATGAAAACATGCTCTTTGGACTTAAGCATCTAGGCTCTCTGGCCTAATAAACATATAGTCTTCATCTTATAAACACTTAGCTCACCAGCCTATAAACATAATTACAATTTAGCAGGGGCTCAACCTTGGGGTGTTACACCATGGGACTTTCCCATCATGCCTTGTCGATAGGATAAATAATGTCTTCTTGTAGCATTCCTTTGATCTCTTTTTTAATGATCGATTTGTACTTATGCACTAACTTGTATGGTCATTTTTGAATTGGTTTTTCTCCTGGGATCAGTTCAATCTTCATTTCACCCATTTCGACTACAAGTCCTTTTAGGTCCTTATAGTCACGTGAAAAAACATCTCGATACTCTTTTAGTAGAATGACTATGTCATCTATTTTCTTGTCGAACCAATAATCACCTATTCACACCAGTTTTGGTCGATCATCGTTTGATATGTCAAATTCCTTCGTTTTAATTTCCGCGTCCATCCATTCTAGTGATTTTTCTTCATAGAGGTCGTGTTCTCCTTCTTCAATTTTTGTAATTTTTTTTCGGAAGTCGATTTGTTTCTAGTCTTCTTTGTGTTTCATGGTTATACTTAATACTGACTTCACATGATTCTACAATTTTGGATGGTATTTCTTCCATTGGAAACTTTGTCTTGATCATTTTGTATTCCCCATGTCAATCCTTCACGCATTCGAGATTTCCTTGTCTTCTAGAAACAAAATATTTCAAGTCAATGTCGATCCTTCATTGACCGAAATATTTTCATTTTATTTCTTTTGAGTTGGTGAAGGGATTTCTAGAAGTCCTTTTATTTGACATGCTGCATCTTTCAAGTGTTCCTCTACTGGATTAAATTTGAATTCTTGCACAAAATTTCCTTTGATTTCGGCCCAGTTGCAAGTGGGTCTGAAGGATTCTTTGATATTATACAATTTTCTTGGTATCTCATCTAATGTATTTGGGAACACACGGTCCATGCCCTTTCATCCTTATATCCTATTCTTCTCCATTCACTTTTGCAACGTTGAATATGTTTTGCTATATTGTAGCCGATTTTGAATGTGGGAATATCTGCATCTTTGGATAATTTCTTGTCACTAAATATTTCAACGAAGTATGTCGACACAGTTGTCCATGTTTGTAATCAGGGGGAATGTGTTTCCCACTATATCTCATTGTGTCCTATGAAACTTTCCATAAGAATCTGTGTCCTTCCTTTCTCTCCTATGGTTTTTTCTACCTCTTCAACATGGGTCAAAGGGGCATGTCATTCAGTGTATCACAATGGTTTGATTATCTGATCATCGGTTAGAATGAGAGTGGCAGTTTTCCAGCAGTTAGCATGAGAGTGGAAATTATTTCGGTCTAATCAATTCTGTCTTTTATAGGAAAATTTGCATTGTCATGATCAATTTTATAGAAGATATCACAATATGGTCATCCACGACCTCAACCTCGACCACCAAATCCATGTCAGCCTCCTCGATCTCAACCAATACCTCCAAAATAATCATCTCTTCAACCATAGTTGTTGGTTTGGTCTGTGGTTTCTCTGTGGTATATTGTTCATATATTACTCTGATTTCTAGAATTTAGATGGAAATCTGGAGTTTGGGGATCAGAATCTTCACAGATGTGGCACCACTTCATGTTTTGTAGGTTGTGTGGACAATATTGTATACTATGATCAATTGCACATTCACATATGTTACAGTATTTATGGGCTTGTACTCGGTGGACGTATCTTGTTTGTGTGCGCTCATTTAAGGGACAACTATCCTTTGTGTGTCTATCCCTGGTGCATGTGGTGCACCATAATTTATTGTGTCATATGGATATATTTTTTTATAGTTTGTTGAAAATGTTCTATTTTTTCTTCAAGTCTCTCCGTCATCGAGGAAGTCAATGATGTTTCTTCATCCGAATCGAATCATTGTGCTTTTTGTAGTGTGTCTTCACAGTTGGTTATTTCATATAAACATAGTGGAGATCAAATTCTTGGTAGTAGCCCAACTACATACCACTAGACTAGCAGGTTCTGGTTGATCGTCATCGAGATTTGACTTATGATATCTTTGAATATCTTGTCATATTCTCTTACCGACTTACCTAGTCTTTTCTTGATCTCTTTTAACTCTTGAGTTTCCAAATGTGTGATGTCCTTGATTTTAAAGAATGTTTAAAAACTATTCTTTATTTCTTCCTTTGAACGAATTTGGTTTTCGGTGTAGTTAATGAACCATGTTAAGGCGTGGTGGTGCAGCACAACTCCCAATTGAGACATTTTCGTATCCTCAACTGTAATATCATCTGTGTCCCAAAACATTTCACATATGAACCAATGGCATTTTGGGTCTCCCTCTCCTTTGTAAATGGAGATGTGGTTGAATCCCATTTTGAATTTCTTGGTGGGGATACTTAGTTTTCTTGGTGTTTGAGTTACTACTACTTTCGATTGAGTCATCAAATCTTTTGGTCCATTTTTTTGCGTCTGACAATAGATGATACTCAAGGAATAATTGTTTCTTATTGAGTGTAGAATACACATCTTCAGTTTGGGAAATTTGAAATTTGTATTCGAATAATTTTCATTCCAAAGATTGTGTCGCTTCTAGACTATAGTTAATTTCTTCTCTCAAGATTACATGTGGTGGAGGGGTTGATTCAATGAGGTCCTTGATTTTGATAATCATATTTTCAACTTCATTTAGTTTAGGCTAGTAAATCAATTCATGTTGTAGGTTTCCTAGGTGTTGCACCCCTTTTGTCAAGTGATTGAGAAAAATAGGGATGCTTACAAGACCAGTTGGGTTAGCTAGGAAAGACAACAGTGAATGAAAGAGTTAGAAACATAAATCATAAGGAATAAACAAAGAAATAAGCTAATAATAGTAAAAGAAACTAAACTAGAGTGCATAAGAACATTAAAATCGAAAATAAACAACACTCATGCCACCAATGGATAGGATTGTATTAGTGGGAAAACACCAAAGAGAAAGGGAGACATACAAGTCCCCTCTTCCTCCAAGGGAGGGCTCTTGGACCCCCAAATATTGAGCTTTTCTTACAAGTAACAAACTAGAATGAAATGGTGAAGAGAATCCAAAGCTAATTCACTCAAGAGGTGATATGAATGGCTAAATGAAATGGCCCTTGTATACTCTTGATGAGAAAAGAGGATTCTCCAAGAGAATATAAGCAGCATAACAATACAAATGAATTCCTTGGAAATATAGTGCACCCATGGCCTAATTTTATAGAATATATTTGAGGCATTATGCAACCAGTTCTTAGTGTGAACAAGGGGCCCTTTAGGTCACCCTTAGGTCTTTGACCAGCCCCCCAGTCAGATTTAGTCGAGATTTGGGTGTCAAATCGACCTGGAAGCTGAACCAAAAGTGGGTGGAAGGCCGACCAATATCATAAATGTGTCGTTCTGACGGGTGCATGGTGTTTTTTTTTGTTTTTCTTGCGTTTCCAGATGGCACATGTGCGTGCGCTCCCTATGTAGTCTTAGTGCATGCTGATTTTATAACTGGTTTTATAGTTTTGGACCTTTTGTAAATACATTTTTGGTCCATGAGTGAACTAATGGATGTTTTGAAGATGTTGGATTCTTGTAACCATTTGCAGATGAAATTTCGGTGATAACAGATGCCCCCTAATGTCTGAGTTTAGGAGCATACGTATAGATGGAATACATCAATGTTTCTTCTACTAAGAGTACCTTTGTAAGAAAGAGAATTGTGGGGAGTTTTAAGAGAGACCCATTGGGGGGTGGACCCAAACCTTTCTCAAGGGGTGAAAAAATAAAACTATCTACAAACGAGGTGGGCATGCCCCATGCTCGTGTCATGTAACTAAAAAATGTGTAATACAATAACTGAAGCTATGTGTTGATGTAGATCACTGCAGCACCCTCCGGGGCAGTTTGATAATGACAGAGGACAATTCTGATGGTGAACAAACTCTAAAAAAGGTAAGGACACTTGTGAGAAGTTTCGATGATACACAGACATTGATAATATATCAAAATTCAGAGGTCTTCGGCATATATGAAAACAACTACAATAGTCGCAAAGTAAGACCCACCGCTACATGATAAAGTGTTGAAGTCAAATGTCATGGGTGTCAATGAAAGTAGAGAGAAATGATGGTTCTCTCTGTTCCATCTGAGACTCCTCATTATAAAGGTAATGAGAGCCAAGATACTATCGCCCTTCTAGGAACTGTGCTGATGTTGATAGAAAGGGAAACACAACTCCAAGAAGCAAAGGGCTTCATGAAATACACCAGGTAAAATCAGGAACTGAGGAGGAACATGGACAGAGTCGGGAGATGGGGAGACTTAATACTGCCCTTGGTTGGGGGATTTGCGAAGGATAAGTGGCAACAACCATGAAACTAAATCTAGTGTCAGGGGGATGACTAGATTGGGGTTAAATTGTGCCATGACAAAGTAGACAAAATCAGAGATCAAGGGTACATGGTCTGCTTGATGCTCTAGGTTTATGGATGATGGCAATAGGAGTAGGAGATAATGTATGCCCCAACCAAGGGTGACATGGGTTGCTTGTGCCAAAAAAAGGAATTTTGCCAAAGGTGACGAAAAAAAAAAATGTAATGGTTGAAAACAAAGGCTTTGTATAGTTACCAAAATAAATAAAGAATTGGTTGGGAGAAGTGTACAGATACAGAAACGGGTGCCCCAGTGCAATATGGCTTGGCCTGTGAGGGTGCAAGTTGTGTGAAAAGTAGGTGGAGGGTGGGGGCCCCATAGGTGGGTTTTTGTATTAGGTGAAATGAATGGAGGACAATCTATAGATGGGAAAACTAATGGTGGATGAGATGGAGGGATAATGATACTATAGAGGTGCAGTCAAAATGCAGAATCGGTCTGATATTACATGGGAGTCCATTATGAAGAAGTTATCAAAATGAGGAGAAGGAGCATGCGACTAATTCTTGAGAATGTAAAGACTAGGAGGACTCCCAGCCCTAGGGGGTGAAAGAAGCATGAGTGTCAAAGTGCAAGGGGGACTATGAATAGGAAAACTCATGTGGGGAAGAGTGTGACCGGGTGACAGTAATGAAATGCAGTGGAGGTGTGAGTATTGCAGAGCCGGATGAGGGGACCTTAAAGGTAAATATCGGAGGGTGTAACTGGGAGATGCAATTGATATTCAGAGGGAATGATTATATTCCAATAGCGATGTTATACCTGAAAAGGACGTGCTGATTTGTGATGACCGAGTACCTCCACACATGAACACCAAATACCTAACGTGAACAATATTTGAAGATAAAGAACATATAACGGTTATTTGATAATTTTGAGCATAAGTATGCGTACCTGGGCATGATGTGAGAAAAATTATCCATAGGGGCCGAGGATGGATGGTGGCCCGGGGAATATGAGTGTGTCAGTAGCGAGATCTTGGTTTTGTGGCTGAAGACGAATCGCAAAACGAACGCACGGAGCTCTCGAAAATGATCATGGAATTTTTTCCAAAGGGATTATATATAGCTTGTAGGGCCCACATTTCCACCTCATTTGTACCTGTGGCCAGAGTGAGTGGACGAGAGTTTTGAGGAGAGATTTGGAGATTCTAAGAGGTCGAGCTTGTCGATTCATGATCCATGAGTGTTAGGTTATTGGGTGGATCCTCCTGCATAATAGTTAGGATTTAGTTTTTGGGGAGGGGCTGTACGGATAACCGTATAGGGGATTTTGTGAGTGTGGGCCCCCCAGTATGTGGGCCATCGAAATATTCGCATGCACGAGTGTGAGGATGTAAGTGGGAGAGTTATGCATGGGGCCTCTCAAAGGAGAAAAACAGGCATGCATGTAATGTGTGCCTGGTCGAAGCACAACAACGCATGCATGTGCAGTTGTGTTCCTGAAAGTTATGCATGTGTGTGCAACTGTGTAGTGAACAGGCACACTACGATGCATGTCTATGTGTGTGACAGGGGCACATGGGTGTTCCTCTATATGGACAAGAGTCGTGCATGAATTCACGACTATGGAATGAACAGGTGTGCATAGGTGCGCGCCTGTGGGAAAAAATGTTGCACCTTTGAGGCAAAGCACATGGGTGCAAAAAATTATCTTTTTTGGAGATTTTGATTATTTTATGGGTTGTGATGGATGATCAAATAATTTTTATGTGGATGCAGGTGACCAGTTCGTGATGCTAATCCATTGGAGAGAGAGGGACTAGGCACGACAGAGGGAGGCAGTGAGAGATGAGGATCCTGCGGTACAGGACACTTTGGCAACTTGTGGGATGTTGAAGTTTTTTTAGTGTTCACTCGTGCGAGCATAGGAGTACTTGCTATAGTTCTTAATTTCCATGTGGAGTCCGGACTAGTAGTGCTTCATTGTGCATGGTGAGCAGTTGGCCTTCACTGCGATGGAGGATGTTTATTTTCAGACTGGGCTCCCTTTTTGGGGAACCCCGTTACCGATGGAGCCCGTTCTGCCCGGGGATGGACAGTTGGTTGTCTTAGCCCGGAGGTATTGTACGAGGGAGAACTATATGTCAGGCTTCATGGTGAGTATTGGGATGATGGATGCCCTTGTGCATTGTTGCATGGCAGCGATGGTTGTGAGAGTCTATGGGTCTCTTGTGACTCAGCGGATCAATGGGGGTCAGCAGAGGATTATGGAGAGAGCGTTGGGGGGTGAGCATTTCTCCTTGCGTTTGATGTCGCATTCCAAGATGGTGGGGAAAATCAACAGGTGTCGAGATGTGGACTTAGTGGATTTTGCGTTTGGGTCCATCTTGGTAGCATGGTTCTTGGAGAGGGTGCCTATGTTGTGCCCTAGAGTGCTTTTGGACACACTAGGTGTGCGAGAGCTGCGACTGAGGTGGTGGGTGATGATTTTGGTTCGCCATGGTGGTGGGGAGGGGGGGCATTACCTTATGGCCGAGGCTTCATGGGTGTGGTGTCAAATGCCATAGATTATCCTCCAGTTTTCATATATTGAGGTGGACTTTCAGGAGGACCCAGACATGGTGTTACCTTCTGGAGAGGTGTTTGATCGAAGAGGTATGTTGATTTATTTATTTTTATTGTTTGATATTGAGATAGTATAGCATGTTTTTTTATGTATGGATGGATGTTGATGCTATTATTTGTTTGTGACGTGTCCATATGTGGGGCCTCGTGGGCATGAGGTGGAGTTGATTAGGGCACCGACTCGTCAGGGGCCAGTGAGACCACCGTAGGGAGAACTGCAAGAAGGGGAGAGATGGCGACGGAAGGATTCTGGGGCAAGGCCCATTGATGATGAGAGAGTGGCCAGGAGATGCAGCTATGATGACCCTGGTGCAGGGCTATCACATGTTCCTCCAGCTGGGGTCAAGGGAGAGTTTGAGGATTTTTGTCACTGATTAGAGGTGGTGCTTCAGGGGGTTCCCGAGGGTATGTGGGTGTGCATCCATGATGAGGGGATCCTGGGGCAATGTATTGGTATTCTGGCGGAGTCGCACACACTGATCCGTAGAGCAGCTATAGTGGGAGTAGCGATGACTGGGTGATTTCCCCAAGGGCCTAAGGGGCTGATAGCTTCTAGGGTACCTCCTCTAGAGGGAGGACCGGGTGGTGGTTCTCTAGAGGCACCTTGAGTGCCTCAGGTGATGGATTTTTGTATTTATAGAGGCTTGTGAGCCTATTTTGTATATGGTGTTGTGACACCGGTTTTGTATCTATAGGAGTGAGATGGTCACTTACCTACGGATGTTTATACTTGATGTACTATTTTTTGTAAACATTGATAGCACATTTGACCTATATNATATATATATATATATATATATATATATATGAATATACATTTTTGGATCTATGTGATGTTCACATGTGTTGATGTTTTTTATTGATTTTGATGATGTCTAATCTATATGCTATGACATACTTGTGATGAGTTATGTATGTGTAACGGTAACTTGATGGGATAAATTCCAATCTAACATTAGGTTAGACATATTGTTTGCTATTTGATTGTATTGGTGTGGAATATGTGTGAATGTGATTGAATCAAAATGTCGAGATAAAAGTCTAACTTGCAGGTATTTCTGGAAAAGGCATGGATCACGTACGCGGTACACATTATTAAGCTGGAGAACAATAAGTTGGGAATATAGTAAGATGCTAAGGTGACAAATATGGAAGCTACTGGCTTCAGTGAGGAGGCCAATGACGGATATGTATTCTTCTTGGTTGTTGGTAGATGAGCCCAAACATATGTCGCTGGAGTGGAGAAGTTCATGCGAGGGGGTATAGAGGGCCCAAGCGGCCGAAGAGAGATTCTGTGTCAAACGGATATATCCGTCGGCATAACCTATGTGGAAGGCTGATGGAGGAGGAATCTGTCAATAAAACCAATCATGGATTAGACGCATGAGATGGAAAAAGAAGACTAAAAACTCTACGAAAAATAAAAAGGCTAGTGTAGCATGGCTATGCTTAGGCATAAAATTTTATTAAGTAGAACCCATTGACGGGTTCCTTAAGGGGGTGGCCTTCAGGGGATGCTAGGATGTATGTGCCTTTAGTGAGGCAATGGTGGATGATGTAAGGTCCATACCATAATGACTCGAACTTTCCATGGCCAAAGGTATCGTGGGAGATATCGTAAGCAAGGATGAGGTCGCCTTCGTTCAATGATCGAAGGTTGACATGGCAATCAAAGGTGGCCTTTGATCAGTTTTTGTCTTCCTCATTGTTCTATAATGAAGACCGACGGTCTTCATCCAGCAACTCTAAGTTTAGAAAATGTTGCTCCATCGAAGCAGTGTCGGGTAATAGCTCAATAGTAGTGCGTAATGTGGGGATTTCGCATTCGATGGGTAGAGTGGCCTCGACCCCATGGACTAGATGAAATGGTGTGAAACCAGTGGCAGTTTTAATTGCTGTGCAATAAGCCCATAGTGCGGAAAACAATGTAAGGTGCCAATTGGTCTTATGTTTGTTTACTGTCATTGCAACATGGCCTTGAGGACCTTGTTGACTGCCTCTACCTGTTCGTTGGACCGAGCGTAGTATAGGGAGGAAAAATCGTGGGAGAATACTAACCTAGAGGAGAGTTCGACAAAAATCTCATTCTCGAAGTGTTTCTTGTGATTGGAGACTAAATGTAGGGGGACTCCAAAGTGGGAGATGACGTGGTTAAAGAAACAACGTGTTGCAGTGTCAATGGTGTTGTTAAAGGTGGGCATGGCTTCATCCCATTTGGTAAAATAATCGACTGTGACAATGATGTATTTGTGACCATTTCTAGATGGAGGGTTGCAAGTCATCAAGTCTATGCCCCATTTGAAAAAGGGGCCTGCAGTAATTACTGGGTGGAGAAGAGTAGGTGGTGCTCTTACTTTGTTGGCATATAGCTGCCATTTGTCACATCATTTCATGGTGTGGATGCAGTCATGAAACAATGTGGGCCAAAAATAGCCTGCTCGAATGATTTTCTGGGCAGTAGACATCCCTAATAGGTGGCCACCACATGCACCGTTGTGGCAGTCATTCAAGACTTGATCAGCTTCATCAATGGTAAAACATTGACGAGGTATGGTGTCGACTCCTCACCGATATAACATATCGCTGATAAGGAGGTATCGAGGGACTTGGTGCGAATACGTCTACAATAATCCCTGGAGAGGTGGTTCCCAAACTTCTATGTTTGGAGGTAGATGAGGAGATCATCATACTAAGGGTCATCTGAAGGGATGAAAAAGAGATGTTCATTTGGGAAATCAGTATTGACGGTAGAGTTGGTAGTATCAGAAGGAAATGTCGTAATGATTTCGACAAGGAAGAGGGATTTCTTGCTCTTGGGTGTGGAAAATTCAAGGTCATACTCCTGAAGGACGACAATCCACAAGGAAAATTTTCCAGTGATTTTCCAACAGCTGAGCAAGTAGTGCATTGTGTTGGAATCTACAACGACTTTGGTAGTTCAAAGCAAGATGTAATGGTGAAATTTTTGGACTGCGAGGACAACTACAAGGGCAAGTTTTTCTACGTGATTGTATTTCAAGGGTGGCCCTGAAAGGTTTTTACTAACATAATAAATGACATGTTCTTGGTCATCATCCCCTAATTGGATGAGAATTCCTGCTACGAAGATGATTGAGGTCGATAAGTAGAGGATATCGTCGCAGTTATAGTCGAGTGTACTAATCAATGGGGAATTGGAGAGGGCTACCTTGAGATCATCAAAAGCATTTTGGGCATGTTCATCCCATTGGAATGGGATGTTGTGGCATAGCAAATGAAGGAAGCCATGTGCCCGAGTAGCGTAATCAGGGAAAAAGCGGCGTAAAAAATTATCTTTGCCTTGTAATATTTACAGCTGGCGTAAATTCCAAGGAGGGGGAATTTTCATGATGGCCTGGACCTTGAAGGGGTATACAGTGATACAATGCTGGGAAATGAAAAACCCAAGGAGGCATGCAATGGTGACACGAAATATGGACTTGAGAGGCTTTAAGAGGATATTGTACTGACGACACCTGTGAAAGATAGTGCATAAGTCAGTAAGATGTTGAGTGCGTTTCTTGGATCGAGCGGTGAGATCGTCCAAGTAGGCGAGGATGATTTGAGCTACATCATGAAAGATGTATTTTATGGCACGTTGAAAAGTGGATCCAGCATTCTTGAGGCCAAAAGGCATGACACAGTATGAAAAGGTACCCCAAGGGGTAGTGAATGCAGTTTTGTATTGATCGGGTGGGTGGATCGGAATTTGGTTATAGCCAAAGAAACCATACATGAAGGACAAATCTTTGTGGGTAGCACAATCATCGATAGTTTGGTCGATAAAGGGTGTTGGAAAATTGTCTTTGGGACAAGCGTGATTGATATCGTGAAAGTCTGTATAGACGTGAATAGTGCCCTATTTTTTGTTAATGGGGATGGGGTTGGAGACCCATGGCATATATGCGATGGGATATATGAACCCTACAGCACGTAATTTGTCAATTTCGGATTTGATGGCCACTGCTTTGGATGGGTGTAAAGGACATTGCTTTTTTCGTACATGGGTAATATCAGGCCATGTGTCTATACAATGTTCGGCAATAGATGAATCAAGGTCGTGCATCTCTATAAATGAACAGGAAAAAATGTCTCGGTATTCCTGGAAGAGATATTTGTAAGCGATGAGTTCTTCAGGAGAGCATGCAGTGCCTATAGTGATTTCCTCTATCATTCCAAGTTTAATGGAAATATCAATTTTGACAGTGGGGGAAATGTTGGCCATATTACCTTCCTCAAAAGCGTCGAGGGCAGGGATAGTGTGATTGAACCAGTCTATATGCCCTGATGGGATAAATTATTTGGATTTGATTGCATTTATGGTTGTTTTTCTAAGATGTGCAAATGTGTCTTGTGAGATAAAGAGTGCTTGGTGATGGAGCGGATCCCATGGGCAATCGAGGGTGGTTAATTCCTTGAGGATATCTTCTTCACAGTGGAACTGTCAAGAATATAGTGGATCCAGGGGAACAACATCGGTGACTGTCACCACATGGTTTTCTTCAGGTGGTGAAGAGGTAGGGAGGGTGATGCAAGGGAGTTGTGATGGTTCGCTCGATATGAACCAAATATCAAGATATTGTGGGTTGAAAATGGTAGTTGGGTGTAGAATTTCTGTGGGGAAATGAATTCGAGAATTGGATGAATTTGGGGGAAAATCCTCATATAAATCATCGAGGAACCATGGGGGAGTAGGGAGTGCCTCGGGTTCCGGTGAGAATATATGAACCACATCAAGTGATGGGGTAGGGGTACTCATTGGTTCTGTTGGAGGGCAGGGGGGGGTTGTAGGGTTTTGAATAAGGGCCATTTGGCGACGCCTGTATTCAATGATCATAGAACATTGATATGTGAAATGATAAAGTGATTCACATAGAGAGAAAGGTCATCTCATACATTCATTGACCGAGGTCATGACATAGTGGATGTCTATGACATGCATATGAGATGATGCAGGTGGAGGAGGTTCTTGTTGGAAGCTCTGGCAGATGGTCGTTAGAGTCTATCGAAATTTAGGTAACGTTGGGCAATGGTGGGTGTAATGGCCATACTCAAAACATATGGGACATGCAAATTTGGTCTGAAACCCTTTACTACCTGTGTTAGTGGGAGAAGTGGTAGCATTGGAGGAAGTTATGAGTGGCGTCGGTGCCCACGAGAGTTGAATTAAATTGCGTAGCTCAGGGAGAGATGGGCACTTATTAGTGGGGTGTCCATATTTCTCGCATATTGCACGAGGATGAACTCGTGGTGGGGGTGAAGTGGAGGGATTTTTCTTCTTCCGTCTACCCCCAGCTGTAGCAGGGGTGCTAGTGAGTGGGGGTGTGGGTGGGATGGTGGGGGTAAGTATTGGAATCTGTATCGGGATGCCTTCTATTTTGGGAGGGAGGGATGGTTGATGGACCATCTCAGGTGGATGTAGATACCATACTAGGATTTCCAACACCATATTTGGAAGGGTAAGCATTGTGGCTACCGGGAAAGATTGTACACCTGGTGGGGGGTAAAAGAAGGGGATTTGTGTGATGGATTGGGGAACTTTCTCCCAAACTAGAATGTGGCCTTGGGGGAGGGTATAGTCAGGAATAGGGGCATCTGGGGATTTCTCAAGGGATTCCTGAGGAAGAAGCTCTACAACTAGTGGGACGGTAGATAGCAATGAAGCCTCTATGGGAGGAAGGATATCTCCAGTTTCTATTCCATTGGATGAGATGATAGATACTTGTGCTGAGGGATGTATGAGTTGAGGTTCTCCATGGTATGTCCCTAGCAAGGATGGGTCTTTGAAAATTTTAGGACCCATCACAATGAGTGGGTAGGTCTTGGGATTAGTGTGAACAAGAGGTAATATGTTATAAATGTTGGAGGAAGGGTTAGGCTTGTAATGCGACACTTGGTCAATAGTGACGATATTCCCGTTTTGATGGAATGTCATTGTGAGAAACACAGAAGAGGCCACAACCTTCATCACATACATGTAGCTACATCCAAGCAAGATGTTGTAATCGAGTGAAGGGTCGATAACTTCAATGTCAATGAGGATAGTTTTTCCCTCGAGTTCAATGGCGACATTTTGAAAGAGCCGTTCAAGAGAGGATGGTCATCCATCATAAGCTCGCAAAGTGATGGCTGATGATATGAGCTCGGGGGAACCCAGTTTCTTCCATACGGGTTTGGACATGATGCATGTGGATGTACCTTCATCAATGATGCAGTGGTGAACTATGATGTTCTGGATTTTAATCGGTATTTGGAAAGAGACCAGAGTGGGGAGACAGGGTTCCCCACTATCAAGATCAAAGGTGATGAAGCGAGTATTAGTAGGGTCGACTGCCCCCAGGGAAGAAAGTAATGACTTCCTTTGGGTAGGGAAGGTTTGAAGGACTTCTAAAACTGACATGGAAATAGGATATTATGCCAAGTCATCGACTAAACCGTAATTATGTGCCGCCCTAGCCTAAGGGTTGTTGACATTTCATTGTAATGGGATGCGAGGAATACTAAGGGGTGGTTCAGTATTAGGGTGAGGAATCATGAAAAGTGGGCCAGTTGTGACTGGTGCTTCTTCCCAAGTAGTGGGAGCAAGGTTAGGAGGTGCAATGTATTGATGACTGTGCATTTGTAGAAGAACTTCTTCCTCACTAGTGAGGAGGATAGTACAGTCTGTAGGAGTTCCTAGGTTTGCATACTGTCCCATCTGTGGTGGGGCCAGATGCATATTTTGTTGGGTGTTCATTACCCCTTAGTGTGGTTTGGGGTTTTGTAACAAAGTTGGGGGTGTTGTTTCACATATTTTTGTGGGGCCTACTTGGGAGCAGGTGGTATTGGGGGACGTGGTCTATTTTTCAGATTCTTTCATCTATTTAAAGTCAACAATTTGAGGGAAATGGTGAGTATAATGTCCATACTCACCGCAAAGGGCACAAGGGAAGTTTGTATGAAGAGTATTGTTATTATTCCCTTGGTGTTTGTTGTTATTTCCCCCTTGGGGGTTCTAGTTCCCCTGATTTTGGTTTCCCCCGACAGGTTGGTTCTATTGGGGGTGATTTTGGTTCCCTCCTGGTCTTGGATTATTAGTGTTTTGGTTCTTTCCTTTCTTTTTGGAATTATTCGACTGATGGGTTGGATTTTCCATATTCAACTATTCAAAATTTTGATATTGTTGAATGGGAGAGGGATGAACAAAATTAACCCCAACATGTGGTTGTCCTTTTGGAGAAACAATGGGTTGGGGAGGACTAGGAAATGGGAAGTACAAATTCTGTTGTGGTAATGATCTGTAGGGTACATAGGAAGGTGTGGCACTTTCACTAGTTCTTAGGGTGTAAGAAGAGGTAGAGGCATTTCCAAAACTATATTGAACAACTGGGCATGTCATGGGGGTCAGCGGGGGTCCTCTTATGGGTGGAGGGGGGGGGATAAGGTATGGTTGTTGATAAGGGGAGGAGCATAATAAGGGGGTCCTCCATATACTGGTGGATATTGAGGTGTTCCATACATAGGTGTTTTTTGGAGGTGTGGATTGTGGTGTGTCGTGGTACCAATCAATCCATCCACAGAGTGAGACATCCATGATTTGTCCTGGCTGAATGGCACGGGTCTTGGGGCATCAAGTAGTATTGTATATAAGTATCCTAATTGAGAATAAATGAGCTCGAACTATTGAGCCTTGCTGATGGCTTCTTCTTCATACTGAGGGAAGGTGGCAACCATGTCTTTGGCAAGGAGGGAAACAAGGGATTTGAGAAACCAATTAAGGCATTGTTGCTTGGTGGCTTTAGCTTTGCAGAGACTACGTCGTCGAGACCATTCATGAATGTGGTTAGCGATGTGTGTAGCAAAGGTTTGTTTAAACTCTGAGAGTAGTTTGAGACCATTGTCGTGATGGATTGGTAGTTGAAAGAAGGTCAAAAATGCTTTGGCCAAAGATTCAAATGTCGTATGGGACCCAGATTTTTCTTCTACATACCACCTGGTTGATGGCCCAGTGAGTGTGTGATGAAATAACCTCAATCGGATAGAGTCATCCATGATTCTTTTTTAGGAGTACCATAAGTGGAAGGTCATGATATGGTTGGCCAGGTTGTCTCCCGCTTTTCCTTCAAACTTGGGAATGTTTGAAGGGAGTTTGGTAGGCATGGTGGGCCATGTGGGGTCATGCAATATAGGATCATTGGTGAGATTAGTCAGATCTGTTATGTTGAGGGAAGCCTAGTATGGAATTTGGGGTTGTGGTGGAAAATTAGTTCCAACCATGGTGGGAATTTTTTGTGTGTCTGACCCTGAAAGAGGTTTTGTTCTCACCATGGTGTGAGTGATGTGTGTCCCTGAACTATGAGGGGGGCTAGATGGGGTTGTACTTACTCCTGGGGAAGAAGTGTGACCCCCGCTTCCTTGCACAGGAAAGTGGGTGGATGGTTTATCTTGGGAAGTGGACCCAATTAAATTGGAACCGAGAAAAGTGGATCCTAATACAATAGCNTTAGCAAGCGTCTGAAATGATGGGGATTATGTGGGTCCCCTATGATGTCCAACTAGCAAAGTGGATGTGTGTAAATGGTGATGAGATTAGTTAATGAACAAGAGATTTTGTATAAATTGGACCTTCACAATATATCTCACAATTGCATGTAATCACAAAATCATCATACATAAATCAATTGATGAAGAAACATACATGTGGGTAGGAAGTTTTTGTCCACGTGGGAGAAAAAAGAAAAAAAATGCTTGTGTCCTAAAAGATGTAACGTCCTTCCTCTCAAATAGGACTAGACCTTCCAATAGCACTCAACAATGGGGTTTGAAGCCACAAGAAGAGAAACTAGTGAAGGATGAAGTAATCAGTTATAATGAGGGGTAGAGGGTGATTATCCTGAAAGAGTTGGCGATGTTTCACAATAGCCACACAAAATCCGATCAAGGTTCTATTGCAGCCCACAATTTCCACCTGGGTAGATGTCCTAAAATTTGGTCACTAGGTACCTCAGTCAAAGTGCGGCATTTAGATTTTCAGCCTAAGAAATGGGTCATGGGTTGGATCCTGTCCAAGAGGTGGGTGCCTCAAGGGGGAACACATAGAACAACTAGACCTTGGCCTTCAACCCTTCATGGGTATCTCCCTACCTTATGGTGTAGGAACACTTGACTTGGAGGATTTTAAAGTTCCCTATTTGACAACTTCTATTGTTTGAAGATGTGAGAACTAGATAACAGGGAGTTATTTGGATGCATATCCCCAAGCTCCTACCTAGACTAAAAAATTTCTTTTGGCACCTCCTATAGAGGAAAACTTAGTGATTTTTTAAAAATATTTTAGATGTGGTTATTTGAGAGATTAGGGGTGTAAACCAATCTCGTTGAATTTAAGTGGGAGTGGATAGTTTCGTCAAGAAAAGGGTGGGATGTTTCAGAATCCCTTTGAAGGAAACTTACTACAACCTCCACTTTTCGAGATGAAAACTATGTGAGTGAATAGTGACTTTGTGTGTGAACAAGTGAAAGTGTGCCAAATTTTTAATAAGTTAGGTGTCACCTTGTTGCATGTGGAATTTGTGTGGTCCTTACAAGTCTTGATTACCTAATTAACTAAATGCCATTGGTACAACTTTGTAGAATTTTTAAAGTCCTAGAGAACTAGCATATGGACATATGGGTCCTTACTAATCATTTAACTCCCTAGTGTGATTTAATCTAAGAAATCTTAAAAAACTATCCTAGATTATGGACATGTGGGCATGTATGGGTCCATTACAAAACCTTTAAACTTCCCTAGTGATTTACTCTAAGTAAATTTCAACACTATCCTATCTTTGTAGCATGCGGGCCTGTTACAATCTTAAGATGTGTTTGAAAAATAAACTAAGAGGAGTCCTAAGGGGGCTATTGTCCTCTCCTAAATATTTTTTCTTTTAAGGGATATGAAATTTTCCCTCAATCGCTTTTTTGATTCTCAAGGTTTCTCTATGGAGCAAGAGAAGAGCATACTAAATGATTGAGATCTAATTTATGGTTCCAATGCAAGATTTATATGTGATTTAGAATGATTACAACTTAACTTTAATCAAAGAAAGCCATCCATGTGGAAAAATGAAAGCAAAAAGAGGAAAAATAATGATTTTAACCCCCTAAGTGCCTATGTTTTGGCTATCCCTTCATGTGGAGAGGGAATCTAAGTGTGGTGAATATTACAATTTGCATAGAATCAAGCTTAAGAAGGCTATGGGCCCTCCAAAAATCGCTAAAACCCTTACAATGTGTGAATTTCTAAGCAAATGCGCGGGTCACAAAGTAGACAAAGGCACATGTGGCACTAATGCACAACTAAAAAATGACCCTTTGCTGAAGGTGCATACAATGCACTGAGAAAAACAGTGGGTTGAGCACATGTGTGATGAAGACATGCCTATGGGTCAAAAAACCAGTGCACTTTTGTTACACGGACGTGAAGAAAATTTCGGATGAAATTCTCTTAGCTCAACTTTGAATTTGTCTTTTTGCAGGTAGGCTTAGGGTGATTATGGTTCCTGCAAGTTAAATAAACAAAAAGAAGAGCTAAAATAACCCAAATGGGGGAGGAAATTGATACCTTTCCCCAGCGGAGTCGCCAATATGTTGCGCCCCTTTTGTCACCTGAATGACAAAAATAGGGATGATTACAAGCCTAGTTGGGTTAGCTAGGCAAGACACCAGTGAATGAAGGAGTTAGAAACATCAAGCATGAGTAAATAAAGAACTAAGCTAAGAATAATAAAAGAAACTAAACTAGAGTGCATAAGAACATTAAAATCGAAAATAAACAACACTCATGCCACCAATGGATAGGATTGTATTAGTGGGAAAACACCAAAGAGAAAGGGAGACATATGGGTCCCCTATTCCTCCAAGGGATGGATCTTGGACCCCCAAATATTGAGCTCTTCTTACAAGTAACAAACTAGAATGAAATGGTGAAGATAATCCAAAGCACATTCACTAAAGAGGTGATATGAATGGCTAAATGAAATGGTACTTGTATACTCTTGATGAGAAAAGAGGATTCTCCAAGAGAATATAAGAAGCATAACAATACAAATGAATTCCTTGGAAATATATTGCACCCATGGCCTCCTTTTATAGTATATCTTTGAGGGATTATGCAACCAATTTTTAGTGTGAAAAAGGGGCCCTTTAGGGAACCCTTAGGTCTTTGACCAGCCCCCCAGTCGGATTCAACCGATATTTGTGTGTCAAATCGACTTGGAAGCTGAACCAGAAGTGGGTGGAAGGCCGACCAATATCATAAATGCATCATTATGAGGGGTGCACAGTTTTTTGCATCCACAGTCACACATCATGCACATGTGCGCTTTTCTTGTGTTTTTGGATGGCAGATGTGTGAGCGCTCCCTATGTAGTCTTAGCGCATGCTAATTTTATAACTGGTTGTATAGTTTTGGACCTTTTGGAAATGCATTTTTTGTCCATGAGTGAACTAATGGGTGTTTTGAAGATGTTGGATTCCTATAACCATTTGCGTATGAAATTCCGGTGATAACACCAGGTCATCCATTTTGTACCATAATATTTCATATTGGTCTTTGATTTACAGCCTTTGTTGGAGAAATTCCTTTATCCTTGGACTGGTTTCTCATGAAGGAGACATATGTAAAGCTAGTATGGACTCTTTGTAATCCATACTTTTTGGTTTGTCGATCGATTGATGGATGTTCAACTGTGGATCACTACTTATGTCGGGTGTCATCGTGACTACTGTTTTTGCTAACTATGGTCTATATCTGTCTGAATCGGACTGTTCATGTGCTCTGATAGGATGACCCTCCCTAGACATATTTATATTCAAATTTTCGATGTTCCATTGGTTACAAAGTTCTTCTCTTTTCTATTTTCTTTTATCCCGTTCTGTTTTGTAGATAACTGTATATTTTTTATGGGATTGCTTCCCTCTTGAAGACATTTAGGATTGGGAAACACTACTTTTTTTTATGGAATTTCACAATCTCGATCGACCCCCCATATTTTACATGACTTATGCTAAGTTGGGAGCGCTAGCCATATTTATTTATTCAGGAAGTAATCCTTGGATTCTCTTGTATCTTTGTACTTTGCATCAATACATGCTTACCACTCTTGTCTCTTTCTTGGAAGTTGTTATTCGGTAACGGTGTGCCTAATATTAGTTGGTATTCGAAGATATCATCAACTCCCTTATCGAGAATGAATTTATGAAGAAGTATTGGAAGCGTGAAGAAAAATCCATCCTATAATTTGGTGTAGAATGTATCTTTTATTTTGTCGAGGGACGTCTGATCTTTAATGACTTGTTCTGAAATATAATCTTCAATAATTCTTTCTAGCCAATTTTGAATATTTTTTCTTCCTTCGTTCGTCAACTTCAGGCCTAACTTCTCATTGGGTGATAATTTATGCACCATCTGATCTGCTAATGTGTTGGAAGAATGCTTATGGGATAACTTCAAGGAATCTTTCATGTGTCTCTGAAAAGAACCGTGAACTTGCTTTGAATAGTGAGAGGTTATTCCTCCTTGTGTAGCTTATGATGTCATTCTCAATTTTGCACTCCCACCACTCATGTATTCCTTTTTGAGTTATCATTTATGTACATGTCTACATGCCCAAGTTCAATACTACCAGCAACAGAACCAATGTTGTAATCTAAGGGAAGGTAGGGAATGTTACCGGTAGAACATTACATAGCCATCATAGAGATACATGCATACACATAGACATATATAGATACATACACAAGTAATGAGAGCCCAAAGAACAATCATTTTATTTTATTATATATAGTACAACACAATTACATATAACATATCACATGAACCTCTCTTAGACTTTATGTGCTTATCTATTTAGACCTCTATCAGGAAGTTGTAACTACATAACTTCTTGGGTTAGTTGGCTAACATAGACTTTGATTGACTTCTACTTCTAAATACACTGGTCGACCGACAGATTCTAAATCGACCATCATGTCTAGTCGACTATCCCCTACAAAAAGGAGCATGCACATGCTCTAATAATTTTCATGTGCTCCTAGAAATCATTTATTTCTCTATATTTTTCCTCCCTCTCCTACATATACCCCCCATCACTATCTCACTCTCACTCTCCCTCTCTACCCCCCCCTGTCTATCTCCCTCTCTCTCCCACACACTCCTA
>JASDQU010738275.1:189517-202123 GCA_032191745.1 Picea mariana
TTAGACGACATTCTTGTTTTTAGTGGGACTTGGGATGAACATGTAAGGAATGTAAAACAACTATTGGATAATTTGCAGAGGGAAAAGTTGTATGTGAAAATGTCAAAGTGTGAATTTGGCAAGATTGCTTATGTATACTTAGGTCACATCATGGGAGGAGGACAATTGCATATTGATCCTTCCAAAATTGAAGTGATTATGAAATGGCCTTAGCCAAAGAGTGTAACAAAAGTCCTAAGCTTCTTGGGTGCAGTACAATATTGGAGAATATTCATTCCCAACTTCTCCTTTATCGCAACTCCTTTGCATGCCTTAACCAATGTGAAGAACACTTTTCAGTGGGAAGGAAAACAACAAAAAGCTTTCAACATTTTGAAGGAGAAGATCAATATCGCACCAGTATTTTCATTGTCAAATCTTCAACAGTCATTCAAGATCGAGATAGATGCCAGAGGATATGCCATGGGTGCAGTATTGATGCAATATCATAAGCCTATTTGTTACCACTCTGAGACTTTTAACCAAGTCGTTGTTAACTATGATACATATGATAAAGAGTTGTATGCATTAGTTCAAAACGTAAACAAATGGAATCATTACTTGTTAGGGAAGGAAACAATCATACATATAGATCACCAACCCTTACAGTATCTTCAAGCATAGACAAAATTGCATCAATCTCGACACTACAAATGGATGGGTTTTCTACAACAATTTCATTTGGTAATCAAGTACAAGAAGGGTTTTCTACAACAATTGTAGCTTCTATTATTTTGAAGAATACTTCTTTATCTCATGATAGCTATGTAGATAAATATGCCATCGATGAATATTTTAAAGAAGTATATGAGAAGCTAACCCATGGTGCACATGTAGAGAACTATTGTTTGCAGGGAAAGTTACTCTATCATCTTGGGAAGTTGTGTATTCCTACAAGTGAACGAGTCCATGTAATACAAGAATCTCATAATTCTCTTGTATCAAGGAATTTTGGGGTAGGGAAAACTATGGCTCATTCACAAAGGTTTTGTTACTGGCCTCAAATTAAAGCAATTGTAAGTAAATATGTAAAGGGGTGTGTGATGTGTTCTAATTGTAAGCCCACTAATAGAAAATTAGGGCTATACTCACCACTTCCTGTTCCGTCCAATCCATGGGAAAGAATTTCCATGGATTTTGTAGGGGGTTTACCAATGATCAGAGGGGATCATGATTATTTGTATGTCATAGTGGATAGGTTTAGAAAGATTTGTATCTTAATGCCATGTAAAAAGCAGATCATTGTTGAGTAGACTATTAATCTCTTTTTTCAACATGTTTGGGTTCACTTTGGATTACCCACGTCCATTGTCTCGGATCGAGATACTCAATTCCTTGGGGATTTTTGGACTAGCTTCTGGAGAATGATGGACACCGGATTGAAGAGGAGCACTTCTTTTCATCCACAGACGGACGGACAGACAGAGATCGTAAACAAAAGAGTGGTACTTTTGCTTCAAGGCTACTGCAACAAGCATCCTAAGTTATGGTATGAATAGATACCTTATGTACAACATGCTTATAATCAAGATTTACATTCATCCACTCGCAGTTCACCTTCTGAGATGTGTTATGGGTACCTACCAAAGGTTCCTTTGAACTTGATGTATGGGAGAGATGTCAATGTGAATGAAGAATGAATAGAGGACAGAGCCCGCAAGTTCATCCAGAGGATTCAATAGATACACCAAGAAGTCAGGGAACAATTGGAGAAGAGTCAAGCACAGTATAAAGCTCGGCATGACAAGCACAGGGTTGATCATCAATTCCAGGTTGGAGACTGGGTATGGCTTCATATCAGCAAGGAACGATTGAAGGGTGAAGGCAAGAAACTCAAGCACATCCGATATGGACCCTTCACTATTTTGGAGAAAAATGACACTAATGCTTTTTGTTTAGATATTACACCTTATATGCAGATATATTCAGTTGTGAATGTAGAACACTTGAAACTTTTTTAATCTCCCATGATCATGGATCAGGATGAGGAAGTTTCAATACCATCAGTTGATGAGTTCACACCTAAGTACTTGGATGAGTTACAGGAAGATATCATCTTGGACAGAAGGACGAGGACTTCACACAGGGGTGATGTTGATTATCTTCGAGTAGGCTTAAAGGGCACACATCCAAGCAAGGCAAAGTGGATTGAGAAAGATAAGGTGAGGGAACTCTTCCCTCACTTACCAATTGATAGGTGAAATCTTTTGGTGGTCCAAAAATCTCTCAGTGGTAAGTTGTGATCCAAAATGGATATAGAGAAGGTTAAGACAACTTAGAACACACAGAAGCAATTTAGAACACTCGGAATGGCTTTAGCAGGCAGAGAAAGGGGAAAAATTCAAAGTTCCTAAAACTAAATTAAAATGGCATAATCGAAAATAGATCGTCACAATATTTCTGACGGTGCAAATGGCTCATCAAACGGAGTTACAGATCAAAAGTTATAAGCGGTCAAAGTTCAATCAAACTTGGTCAAACATGTAAAATTCAAAGTGACATGTGGCACCACTGAAAGGGTGACATGTGGCACAGATGAGTGGGAAATATGACATGACATGGTAGACACATGGGCACGTTCAGTGATGACATATGTCCACTTCATTCGCAAATCAAATTGTGACAAGTGACAGTTTTTATGTGGACCATTTATATGGTGCCATGTGGCCCAGTCATGGGCTGCTATGTGGCACCCCTCTCATGGCTGGAATGTGAAAAAGTTTATTTGACTCCCCAAGAGTCAAACTTGTGACCTCCAAATAACCCAAAGGCCCCACAAGTCCGCATTAACCACTACACCACATGTTATTTCTTGTTTATAACATGGTTTAATTATTATTTGAATTTAAACTTTGAACTAAGCGCCAAAGGGAGGGGGCTAGGCTGATCACGTGTTTAGCCCACATGACCATATTACTCCATCACTTTGGGGGCTCAACCCAACCATACACTAAATATGGCATATTCCTCTATATTTAGAACTATTCCGCCATTTCATCGCCCGCCAAAACCTCCGCTAGAATTAGCGGAGTGCGCCAACAATATACTAAAATGAGGAGTCTGCGGGATTCGACCCCGGAACCTCCCCAACAATCTATGCCTTAAATTAACCTCCATAACCAATGCGCCTAACTTCCTCATTATCACATAACTACCTAAAATTTGGGTTTCGGGCAATCCATTCGAAGACAGACAAGAGCACGAAGAAGAGGCAGGCTGAGCACATCCATACAGTACGGATTTGGGCGTAGTTTTCTAGATTTTGGCATGGATTTCGAGATATTTCAGTCATTAATTGCAGGAGCAGTGGCATGAAAACCGAGGCAGGGGTATCTTGGAGGCCCGAAAGTGTCTGACTCATATTGAGACGTAGAGACAGTCATTTTTAGGTAAAACAATGCCACGAACACAGTGGTGGTGTTATTGTTCTGATCTGAACAAAGCTTATGTGGCTTGACTCCATAATGAGGTATACTTATGTATTTTACCCAATTATTTTGTGGATTTAATAAAAATACCTACCCATTTGAGAGAAATACCTAAAGACATAGTCCACCAGGGATGAACTCTGTTATCAAGTTCTTTGTGTTCATATTGCATGCTTATGTCTTTTTCATTTTTAGTTTTTCCTTCTTTATGGTGTACTTTTGTTTATGCTCATTTAATATAGTTCTTTAATAAGTCACCTGATGAAAAGATCCTGGATCATCCATGATCTGCATCAACTTTATGTTGAATTCTCCGTATTGCTCCCTAGCTTTCATGAGTTTTTTATTATCTGCCCAGTGAATTTGGACATCTTTCTACAACTTTTTAATGATTTTCATCATGTTTTTTTATTTATCTATCTCTTCTCCATGCCCATTGGAGTTTGATCCTTCAAATCCCAAATGGACATCCATTCCTCTAGCTTCATTCTTTGAAATGAAAAAATCTTGTGCCTCCATTTCTCTATACTATGCAACAACTGAGTTCGGCTCTGTCAATTGTTAACTCTACAAAAATGTGTAGTCAACCGAATTTTTGTCAAGATATCAATATTTAATTATTTTCCATTGGAAGTTAGACAATATGATTCAACAAAAATAATATCAGTGTCCATTTTTGGTGGGCCTGCATCGATCAAGAATCCCCATGATTCTATCTCTAAGCCATGTTTTGTTCTTCAACAATTCACCATTTGGCACTAATCCTTCTTCTTCAGCCCTTGGTTTTCATGTGACCATGCCTGTGACCCAGTGATAATAATTTGGGCGCTTATATAGAGTGTTGAAACTCCAAGCTATGGATCTTCATTCATTTCAAAACATGAAGGTATCAGTTCCTTCGAATAGTCGAATGGACGAATAACCAAATTGTTGCAAAGATATACGGTCCTCATTGATTTGAGATCAATGGTCCATAGTTACTTTGGGACTTTGTGTCTTCGGGCCTTTGGGGCTCTGGGCGATATTCCTTTCTTACCTCTCAATCCTCTGAACTCATGAACCTCCGAACAAGGGAAGAGATCAATGGTCTCAATTACCCATTGATATCTATGACTCATAGTTACTTCGGGAGTTCAGGCTTTGAAGATATTTCACTGCTCACAATCACAATACTCGTGGTGGTGAACTATCCATAGAGGTGTAGATCTAACGATCCTTAGGAATCTATAAACAAAAGACCAAGATATTCTTTGGAACTCTGACATTCGGGATTTTTTGTCTTTTGATTGGGGCAATCCTTCAGAGATCTGAATCTTTGAAGTGAGATGTATGCCTCCACATGTCCTTTTGATTTGGACGATTGAGATTTACTTTGGAGTCCTGGGCTTTGGGTGTTTCGAGATGCACAACTGATCCATATTTTATGAGATGAAAAAATGAATATATATAAATTAACAGGTGCCTAACACAAAACAACAGAGATACAGTAAAACTGGTTTTCTATTCCATAAGGAAATAAGTTGAAACTGTAAAATGCAGCGGAAACAAGCTTGCTGGAATGGTGGTGGCTTATCTCTGAGAAGAGATGTGAAAAATGTGCTCATTTGCAAGAATATGATTAAAATGAGGCTCTTGAGGCATTTTTCCAATAAACACGAATTCCAAAAACCCTATAAATACAAAAACCTAACCCTAGGAGATGAAGCGCCAAAATTCATGTGGGCCCTGTTTGGGTAAGTTAGTACATCAACTTCTTGGGGACGTAACTTTTGCATACGATCTTCGTTTTAGGCATATGATATCCTGTTGGAAAGGTATCGTCGAGGAGATTCATTTTGGGGGCTCAATAATTCCTTTTTATATAATTTATACTCTTGATCCCGAGAAATCTTCATTTAGGCCCTCAAAATGGCCCTGGAAGTTAAAACTACTAAAAATAGTAAATTGCCAAAATTGTCAAAAAATTGTTTTGAGCCAGTTGGAAGAGGTGGGTGGAAACCGACATCCACCTAGATTAATCCTCCCTCCTTAGGAAGAAATGGTATCCATTTCATTGATTTCCCCCATCAGATGAGGAAATTTCTGCTGAATTTGGCCCCGGGTGAGCCACTTGCCTTGGTGTAGGAGTTGCCCCGCTTTGACGACTCGATAAATTTGGATCCTTTTTTTTCAAGTTCCCTTGATATTTATGTCCAAAATATGATCGTTGGATGCCTGTTGTATGAATCTGGGGTTGATATCTGTTGGTGTCATCTTCTCTGCTACATCTGAGGTGTCCAATAATGGTGGGAAATAAGGGCGAAGAAGATCCACATTGAAAACTTGGTGCAGGCCAAGGAAAGGAGGAATGTTGAGCTCAAAATAATTATCCCCCATGGAATTGGTGATGGTGTACGGCCCATAATGGAGTGGGAAAATCTTCTTATGGGATCCTGTAATGAGTTCTTTCTACAAGTGCAGTCAAACTTTGTCACCCACCTAAAACTTATGTGCACCTGATGTTGATCATGGCGTTTCTTGTACTTGTCACTGGACTTTTGTAGGATATCCTAAACCTATTGGTCAATGTGTTGGATTTGCTCAATGAACCAGGTGGATTTTTCATCTTAAGTTGGAGTAGGAGATGAGTCAGTCAAGGTGACCGCAAGGGGAAGTGCAGAATCATTCGATTTATGACCTTGATTTGGCCATCTATATGGGGGTGGAAGGCCATGGATTTGGTGATCTTGGTGTCCAGCAGTGACCAGATGCTCGACTAGAATGTGCTGAGAAATTGACTGTCCTGATCTAAGACAATGGTTTGTGGGATTCCAAAATGTAACCAGACTCGTTCAAAGAAGAGCTTGGCAGTGGCCTCTGTTGTGATGTTCTTCTTGCATGCAACCAGAATCACCTTCTTAGAAAAGCGATAAAAAACCACAAAACACAGTCATTTCCCCACTTTGTGGATGTCAGGCCCAACATGTATTCCATTAAGATGGATTCCCATGGCCTTTCAAGAGTAGTAAGAGGGTTGTACAAGCCCTATTTCTTAGTGGTCAGTTTGGCAATAGCGTAGGCAGTGCAGGACATGATATACTTGTTGACCTCCTGTCGAAGTTTAGGCCAGTAGAAATGTTGATGTAGCATCGCCACTGTCTTTTCGATACCTAAGTTTCCTTCCACCCAACTCTAGTGGGATTCCTAGATCAACTTCGCTCACTCTCTTGATGGAACACAGATATGGCCCAGACGACACAACAACCCATCCTAAAGATGAAAATTATCGACAATTGCGTTTGCACCCAACATTTTGTAGGTTGTGGAAAATTCTGGGTCTGTCTCATAGAGTTGGGGCCATTCAGAGGTCTCATGTTCGTAGGAGTCTAGCACCGTGGTGAGTGTCGTGACTGACGGTCTACTGAGGCAATCATCAACACGATTGCTACTTCATGTTTTATACTTGATGTTGAGGTGGAATTGTTGCAATTATGTGGACCACTTTTGATGGTGATCATCTTTCAATTTCCCTTATGTCTGCATGAACTGCAATGGCTTATGATCAATGTGGATGATTCTCTCCATCCCAAGAATGTAATGTCTCCACTAGTGGCAGGCTTGCATAATGGAGTACATTTCTTTTTCATAAGTAGTGTACTTACAGACAACATCCGATAATGTCTCACTATGATAGGCCACAGGGTGGTCGTGCTGAGTGAGAATGATGCCCACCACATAGTCTGAAGCATTTGTCTTGATCTCAAAGGGTTGTTGTAGGTCTGGTAGTGAAAGTAATGGGGTTGATCACAAGCACTGCTTCAAATCGTCGAACACTTGTTGTTGGGACTGGCCCCATGCAAATTTCTCCTTACCACCACCCCTGGTTATTTGACTTAGGGCCCATGGAATATGGGAGAATCCCAACATGAACCTGTGGTAGAAATTGGCAAGGCCCAAGAAGCTTTGAACCTCACTGACTGTGGTTGGGGCTGGCCAGTCACGGATGACTTGGATCTTGGATAGATCTACATGTACGCCATGCTGATAAATTATGTAGCCCAGGTAATGGACCCTATCCATGCTGAAGGAGAATTTTTCCAAGTTGGCATATAGCTTGTGTTGCTGCAGGGTGTGCAGAACCTGTTGAATATGCTGCAAATGTTTGGCCCAAGTCTTGCTATAAATGAGAATTTCATCCAGATACACCACTACAAAAGTATTGGGGAATGGTCACAGGATATCATCCATCATCCTCATTAAAGTGGCTGGAGCAATTATCAAACCAAAGGGCATGAACAACCATTCAAAAATGTCTTCCTTTGACTTGAAGGCGGTTTTCCATACATCTGTTTGTTCTATCGAGACCTAGTGGTAGCCAAAATTCAGATCAATCTTACTGAAGTATTTGGCCCTCGTGGTTTTATCAAGGAGGTTTTTGATTCGGGGAATCAGGTACTGGTTTCTAACTGTGATTTTATTCAGAGCCCGGTAATCAATGTAGATTCGCTATGTTTCATCTTTCTTCTATACCAACACGATTCAACTCCCGCAAGGTGATGAGTTGGGACAGATGTGCCCCTTGTGGAGCATTTATTGGATCCATCACTTGATCTCCTTATTCTCTAACAGAGAGAGACGATAGAGTGGCCCATTGGGCAGCGGTGCGTTGGGGGTCAGATTGATGGGGTGCTTGACCTGGAAGTGTAGAGGTACCTTGGAAGGTGAGGATAATATATATGAGTGTTCTTCCACAACCTTATCTACTTTCTTCTGTTGTGTGGAGAGGTTGGTCACAAAGACCCTAGATGTGGCATTGATCTTTTTCTTATTCTGAGAGCGAATCACAAAGAATAAAAAATTCCCCATCTGAGAGATGACCTTCCTACATTTCTTAGTAGAGATCAAGGAAATAGCACTAGGTGGGATTGCCTCAGGTGTCCTATACAATTTCTTGTTCAAATTAATAATAACACTACGATGCCTAGACTCATTTACAACATGATGTTTCCATAAATAATCTTGGCCCAAAAGAAAATCACAAAATTTGAGAGGATAAACATCACACAATACCTCATCTTTGAAGGGCTTGATGTCGTACGAAAGTTGGCACTATTGGCTGACAAGGATATCACTTCCTTAGCAGAGCCATCCAATGGTGTAGGGTTGTGGGTGCGGTTTTTTCAGAAGGGCCAGTCAGTTGATGACCTATGCTGACATGAGGTTCTTCTGGCTACCGTTATCCATGATGAAGTGCAACAAGGTTCCTTTTACCCACATCTGTGAATGGAAGAGGCGTTCTCTTTCTTCTAGCTCGTCTCGTTCAGCAGGCTGGATCTTGGTGTTAGAAACGGTGGCATTAGGTTTCGCATCAATGATCCTTCTTCCCCTTTCTGGTTCTAGCTCAAATTTTGAACCTGCATTTGATTCAAAGGATTTCACTTCGGCCACCAACGACTTCTTTGAGCGGCAGTCAGCAGTGTTATGCCAAGGGATCTTATGGAAGTCACACCACTTCCTGGCATCTTTCTTTGTCTTTCTACTATCCTTCTTTTCTTACAGCTTGGAATGGTTGTCCTGATATTGTCCATATTTTCTCTGTCCTTTGTTCTGTGGGTTGGGGCCGCCCTTTCCTAGATTTTGTTGTGAGGGGTTCCCAAGACCAAATTGCCGCGTATTTTGTTTGAGCTTCTTATGGATTTTGACGGCATATCAGTAGGTCATGACCAAGGACGATATGTCCAAAAATTCCATTTTTGTCTAGATGTATCTATACAGAGTGTCACGATACTTGAGAACCATATGTATCTCTGAATCTTTGATACCTAGATTGTTGTGCAAGGTATGAAAGATATTCGTGAAATGTGGCACTTCTTGGTCTCTTTCTTGCCGCAGTGTGGTCCATTTGGTATACAAGTCAACATAACTTCCGACAGGGTAGTATTTTTGCTTAATAGAATCCCTGAAGGAATCCCAAGTGGCCATCACTGTAAATAGTGAGGGTTCCTCTGTTTCCTTTTTCTCATAGAACGTTTCCCACCAATCTTTGACATGGGGAACGGCTTTGNAGGAGCACAAAAGTAATCTTTTCTCTATTCGAAAAGTTATGGACAGAAAAATACCCTTTTAGTAGATTCAACCACTTGTCTACAACATCTATGTCTATCTGACCTTCAAATATAGGAATATCGAAGTTTATTTGTACCTTGAAGGGGGTGGCACCTCGCATCAAAGAAGATGTGTCACCTCTTGGTAGCCATCGAAGGATTTGCACGAAACTATCAATCATCTTGTTCCTTTGTTGCATGAGGGATTCCTCAATCAATAGTTTGAAAGGATCTCCTATCTCATCATATTTATTTTCTCCTACCATGAGAGGTTTCTTGGGTGTGTGAGATATTTTGTCCTCAAGAGAAACAAGCTAGAGACCCAACTCTTTGTACTCCAACCTCGTTGGGGACATGCATTAAGATGACAAGGAGAAGATCGCTTTGATACCACTGATCTAGATTTTATGAGTAGAATGAAATGACTATATATTATTAGTAGGTTCTTAACACAAAATAATAGAGATAAAGTAAAATTGGTTTTCTATTCAATAAGGAAATAAGCTGAAACTGTAAAATGCAGCGGAAATAAGCTTGTTGGAATGGTGGGGCCTTATCTCTGAGAAGATATGTGACAGCTGGGCTCATTCGCAAGAAGATGATTACAATGAGAATTTCAAGGATTTTTTACAATAAACAGGAATTTCAAAAACCCTAGAAATCCAAAAACCTAACCCTAGGAGATGAAGTGCCAAAAGTCATGTGGCCCCATTTGGGTAAGTTAGTACATCAACTTCCTCGTGTCGTAACTTTTTCATATGATCTCCATTTTAGGCATATGATAGCCTGTTGGAAAGGTATCGTCAAGGAGATTTATTTTGGGGGATCAATCATGCCTTTCGATATAATTGAGAATATCAATCCCGAAAAACCTTCATGTAGGCCCTCAAAATGGCCCCAGAAGTTAAAACTACTAAAAATAGTAAATTGCCAAAAATGTCAGAAAACTGTTTTGAGGCAGTTGGAAGAGGTGGGTGGCCACCGATATCCACCTAGATCAACAACACCACAAAAATCCAATTTTTTAAATTTCTAGAGTGCTAAGTCTCTGAAGTGAGATATCTGGTGTCATGTGTCCTCATTGATGGACAATCCAGATTTAGTCCTTCGGGAGTTCTCGCTTCATGCATCAACCTTTCTTCCTAAGTGGTTATCCATCAGAGTGTAGGATATCCTGCC
The DNA here is from genome assembly GCA_032191745.1 of Picea mariana. Classification (NCBI taxonomy): domain Eukaryota; kingdom Viridiplantae; phylum Streptophyta; class Pinopsida; order Pinales; family Pinaceae; genus Picea; species Picea mariana. Next base: position 200,247 of record JASDQU010738275.1, read on the forward strand.
ATGTGTCCACTTTGATCAATGTTCTAGATCCTCTCTAGGAATTCAGGCCTTCGTGAGTTCTTTACTCAACACCACTTGCTTCCTCTTGGAGTACGAGATCATCTAATATGGGGATCGTTTTACACGTGTCCCCTGCTTGGATCAATAGATAGGAATTGTAAGAAGTTCTCTCTATCTTCTCTACATGTGACTGAGATTTGTGACCTCGTATTAACCTTTGGGTGCTTATCTCACTTTGCAAGATCAACAGTCATGTTTTAATGGAACGTGAAGATCAATGACCACGAGTGATTGTGGAAACTCAACTTTCTCACACTTTAATTTCCTTCCCGATATCTGCAATGCAAAGATGTTTGTCCATAGTGGGATCGATATCCAACATTGATCTATTGATCTAGAAATATCAACAATCCTGAGGGATTGCAGAGTCTCAACTTTCTCACGCTTTAATTTCCCTTGCAATTTTTGCAATGGATCCCCATCGTCGATCTCTCTTCAATGAGATATGACATTTGTGACTTAATCTTTTCTTGATATGATGGTTTATCTTTCTCTCACCCATATCCAATGGATGAAAAAAAATTATCCTCTTTTGTGCACTCCTCGTCCTTTCTGAGCTTTATTAATGGATCATATCTATTCTCGTGGCCAATCCTAAGGATTTTGTAGCTTCTCCTTTACTTCCTCTTACAACTTCCTCCTGAGATTCTGAACATAGTCCTAATGACGCTCTAAACTTTGAGTTTTTCTCCTTTTGAAAATAATTTGCTCTGAAATATTTGTCTCGTTAACCACTAACATGGCCCATCCAGGATCAGTGTTGAAACCATGGATATCATACCATTTTGTAACATCCCTGACCATCAACCTCTGTCAGGAACGCTACCAAAATGACCTTATATTTTTGAACTAGTTCTCATACCATTTATGAATTTATATGCATGCATATCTATCTAATGCAAATTATCACCTATAGGATTATGTTCATGCCACTTATTCATGTGGAAATAATCATTAAAAACATAATGAAAATATATGCATACAAACAACATATTCTAACCATACACAGATTAATGCGAAAATAACAATAAGCCTACACATACAACATATACAATATATCCAATCATTGTTCATCAATTATAACACATGTACAGTTACACAACATACAATAAATAGAGATTTAGTACTTACCTTTCAATATATGACCATCAACTGCATGCAGACCTTCCACGAACCTCCCAACCTTAGACTATGATGCTCATCATGCTCAACAGTGGGTCACCCATGAGCTGGGACTAAGCTCCACTTGGAAAGGGATTCTTAGGCTTGGAAAGGGAAACAGGAAAGTCACACAGGTCAATGGAAAGGAATATCTCTTAGGTCCAACTCACTAACAGCCTACAAACTCTCATTCCCCACCCTAGGAAGTTTTCCCCTTCTTTGCTCAACAATCCTTTAGATTCCCCACTTCCCTTCCAGGGATTCAACAACAGACTAGACATGAATTCTCATAGCACTATAGTTGTAGTTGGGCTCCCTCTAGGAAATCACTTTCTCAACAACCTCTCTCACCTAGAGAGAGTTTCTTGCAAGCTTAAAAACTTTCTTATTTAATCCACATGCCTGAAAACATGCCTCTTCAAACCACAATCCCTACAACCTACTTCTTCAGTCTAGTTCTAAGTCAATTCTCGAAAAGGTGATGGAAACAACAAATCTCAGTATAGAAAAGATGATGGCAGCAAGACACGCTCAGTCAAGGAACTGTGTGGGATGTAAAAACAAACCATTGAGGCAAGGTATGGATCAGGAAAGGTATATGTGCACTGTGCTTCAAAGGAAAGGTACATAATAGCTCACAATGCTTGTAGGGTATA